>CAUYON010054746.1:0-17053 GCA_963573935.1 Arctocebus calabarensis
CAGAAAAAACACCACATAAAATACACCCACAAGGGTGGCGCCTGTGGCTCAGTGAGTAGGGCGCCGGCCCCACATGCTGGAGGTGGCGGGTTCAAACACAGCCCTAGCCAAAAACTGCAAAAAAAAAAAAAAAAAAAAAAAATACACCCACAAAATGGTCTCAACTGCAGGAAAAGTTCCTGGGGAAACAGAAATAAATCAAAATGTTAATGGAAAAGTTAGAGCTTTCTTTTCCACAAAAGTAATTTTAAAAGTCTTTTTTTTTTTTTTTTGACGGTATTAACCCAACAGCATGTGCATCTTGGGACATTTACAAGAAAAATGTTCAAATTTTAAAATACAGCCTTTTCTGAATGACATAGTGCTTCCATTTGTTCTGATATATTTTATTTCTTTCTCTTTAGTTGGTACAAAGAAAGAGATTGATATGCAGAAGAAATCCATATAGGATCTTTGAGTATTTGCAGCTCAGCCTAGAAGAGGTATGTTTTCAGCATGTCTGTTGGCCTGTGGGCCAGGGCACACCACGTATGTGAACCTACCTCACGGTGTGGTTCTGTGTGTAACTCATTAACTGAGTATTGTAATTCAGTATTGCAGTCACCATGAGCAGCTTCCATACTAGACCTGGTTAAATTTCACTCCTCACCATTTATTTCATCAAATCCATTCTGAAATACACATGCGGCGTTTCCCTATATCATTCCACACAGGATTCAATAGATTTATCTGAGTATTTTTCTTATCAAGATTTCAGATTGACTGAATGTTCTGTTAATTTTCACCAGCTTTTAATTCACATACCATACAGTTGGTCCGTTTAAAGAGTTAAACTCACTGCTTTTGAGTATATTCGTGGGGTTTCACCAGCTTTTAATAAGCTGTGATGCATGATTCAGATCACATAGTGACTGCTGATTAAGTAAATAGATTTATTTCCTCCTGGAGAATCACTAAGAGTATTTGTTCCCTTTAGTTCAGCAGTTCTTAACCTGTGGATCACGATGCCTTTGTAATAATGAAAATACGTCCTGCATATCAGATATTTACATTACAATTCATAACAGTAGCAAAATTACAGTTATGAAGTAGCAATGAAAATAATTGTATGGTTGGGGGCCACCACAACATGAGGAACTGTTTTAAAGGGTCACGGCATTAGGAAGGTTGAGAACCACTGATTTAGTTAATGCAGTAGCTGCGTTCTGCAAAGGTGGCTGAAATTGTTCTTCCATAAACTGCTTTGTGTTGTCCCCCTGGGTTGCAGTTTCTCTAGTCGGTGCTCACCTTGTGCTCAGTCCCTCCCCTCCTGCCCCTGTTAAGCTGCACACAGATAAGCCCTTTCTTCCTCTGAAGGTAGCGGCACCCGCCTTCTCCAGCAGCTCTGACAGTTTTTCCCCAGAGAAGTGTCCAGCATGGTTCTCGGTGTCTACAGGTCGCAGGAAGTGCTGTGGAGCACATCTGTGTTGGTAATTTAATTTCAGGGGTTTGCACACAGGAAAGGAATTGTGTCTCTATGTTCTCTCTTTCCTAGTCTGTGCTTCCTTCCCTGCAGAGAGACCAGTAGTAAAAAGCCCAGGCTTTCAGAGCAGGAAAGATCTATTTATCTCTTAATCTTACAAATGAGACAACTTAGTCTGCCAGGAAGTACTATAGCCAGTAGCCATATGTCACTATTTATATTAAACTAATTAACATTGAATAAAATTCAAAATTTCGTTTCTCAGTTGCGCCAGTCACATTTCAAACACTGCATCCACCTGTAACCAGTGGCTATTGGATAGCACACATAGGGAACTTCCCAGCATTCCTGAAGAGCTCTGCCGGACAGTACCGTTGGTCCCCATTCTCCAGGTGTTTGACCTCTCAGAGTCTCATGTTTCTTCTCTTTTAAGTGGGGGATACACAACACCTTCTTACGATGCTCTAGAAATTAACTTATTCATGAAACGGGTTCAACACCGTGCCTGGTTCATAGTAAATGTTCAGTATGGTTGGTGCCTGCTGTTTTTGTCATTATTATTAATATTAGTTGAAAAGCTCCTAGCACTCTGGGAGGCTGAGGCAGGTGGATTGCCTGAGCTCACAAGTTCAAGACCACCTTGAGCCAGACTGCATCTCTTAAAAAATAGCCAGGTGGTGGGGTAGGCACTGTGGTCCCTGCTACTCGGAGGCTGAAGCAAGAGAATTGCTTGAGGCCAAGACTTTGAGGTTGCTGTGACCTGTGACACCATGGGACTCGACTGAGGGCAACCAAATGAGACGCTGTCTCAAAAAAAAAAAGAAAAAGAAAAAGCTATTTAGTAGCTACTTAGAACTCACTCTCTTTTATAATCACAAAGATATCCGCTGGACACTTAACTGTGTGCCACACACTGACTACTTCCAACACAGAAATAAATTGACTCCAGTCCTGCAGACAACCCAGAAATCATTGCAGCCCAAGAGGCTGAGCGCAGGGCAGCACGTGGGCCATGCCAGTATTGCTCCTCCTGTATCCTTGGGCCCAATGCCAGACATCTGTTAGGTACTTAACGTCATTTGTTATACAAATCAATGTCCAAGGTAGGGGATTTGCAGAGAAGCTGGTGGAGATTGTCAGGGCCACAGCTGAGGTAGAAAGAATTTACAGAGTCATGAAGCTGAGAATGTTAAAGGATAAATGGGGGTCGCGACGCCAGGGCTCCGTGGCTCTCCCAGGCAGCTCAGCCTTTGGGAGTGGCAGAGGAGGACCAGATGTGGAAGGTGCAGCCCCAAGTAGGAGTCTGGCCTGGTCCTGGTGGCAGGAGGAGGGTGGGCTAGAGGCCTGGAGCTTGCCAGCCTCTTGACCCTGGCTGGTAGCAACAGTGGGCAGAGAGTATAGGTGTCCGACAACTGGGAGTTCAGCCTCACCGTTTCAGTTGACCAGGTGCTATTTTTTATCAACAAATAAAGAAAGCTGCTGCTGTCTGGTACCTCCTCTTAAGACACACTGAAGAAAAAAGCAGAGTAATTGGAAATGAGATTACTCTGCATTCTTGAAAGCTGCTTGGTACCTGAGAACAGTCCAGAGACTTGTCGCAGAAGTTTTCAAGGAGCGTGCAGTTAAACCTAGCTCTGCTTCTCGCTTCTGTTTTGTCTGAGTTCCTTCAAGTGTATCACCGTGTTTGGCACGCCACTTGTACTATTTAGTAGCTACTTAGAACTCACTCTTTCAGGCCTCTGCTGTGACTCAGAACAGACACTGGGATTTTGACACAAGTAACTGAGTTACCCCAGTAACTTCTGAAGGATTCTCTGTCCTGTGTCTGACAAGCAACACACAAATTAACAAGACCCAATGAGGAAAAACAAGCTGATCTGAGAGAGGGAATATCCCCCTAAAATCAATCAAATGAACATTGTTTTCACTGTAAATTAAAAGTGGGGCAGCAACTGTGGCTCAAAGGAGTAAGGTACCAGCCCCCATATACCAGAGGTGGTAGGTTCAAACCTGGCCCTGTCCAAAAACTGCAAGGAAAAAAAAAGCGATTGCATAATCCTGTCATTAGGGTGGTCAATTTTTGAAGGTTAAAGAGATTAAGAGTTACTAGAAAATTGGCTCATATTTCTCCAGTTCCAAAACGTGTTCAATTTACTGTTCCGTGTGTGCTGTTGGGAAACTAACAGGGTGGCGGTTTGATTGAGGTGTTATAGACCAGCTCACTTGTTCCCAGGCAAGATTCCCTCCAAGGTAGCAACTCTGCATTCCAGCTCTAATCCTCCACTTCAGGGACTAAGAAGTGTGATTTTGTCAGAGCACAAGGAAAGACTGGCGCTCTGCAGTGCCCAGGAGCACCTGGTGAATAAACCCGGGTGGCAGTTTATTAACTTCGATGAAAACCACATCTGTGGTGAGGCCCAGCCACTGCCTTTTCTAGACTGGCTCGTTCTCTTCATGTAGAGAATTCAGGAGGGAGAGCTGACGGTGGGCGGGTGCAGCTGCAGCCTGAGTGCCGATGTGGGCTGGTGGGCTGTGCACCCTTCCTTGTCTTCACTCCCCGCGCCCTCGGACATGGTGGCCCCGGGGAATCAGCATTACGAAGGTGCTGAATGTGGAGTAAATGTGGATGTGGAGAAGCATCTTGAATTGGGCAAGAAATTACTTGCAGCTGGGCAGCTAGCTGAGGCTTTATCTTAGTTTCATGCTGCAGTAGATGGTGACCCTCATAACTACATCGCTTATTAATCGGAGAGCTACAGTCTTTTTAGCTATTGGCAAATCAAAAGCTGCATTTCCTGATTTAAATAAAGTGATCGAACTGAAGATGGATTTCACTGCAGCAAGATTACAGAGAGGTCATTTGCTACTCAAACAAGGAAAACTTGATGAAGCAGAAGATGATTTTAGAAAAGTGCTTAAATTAAATCCAAGTGAAAATGAAGAAAAGAAAGCCCAGTCTCAGCTTCTAAAATCTGATGAAATGAAACATCTGCGTTCACAAGCTCCAGAGGCTTTTGAAAGTGCAGATTATACCACTGCTGTAACCTTCCTTGGTAAGATTTTAGAGGTTTGTGTCTGGGATGCAGAACTACGAGAACTTTGGACTGAATGTTTTATAAAAGAAGGAGAACCCAGGAAAGCTATAACTGACTTGAAAGCTGCATCAAAACTGAAGAATGATAATCCTGAGGCATTTTATAAAATCAGCACACTGTACTACCAACTGGGAGACCACGAGCTGTCCCTCAGTGAAGTTTGTGAATGTCTTAAACTTGAGCAGGAACATGAAAGGTGTTTGGCACGATATAAACAAGTAAAGAAGCTTTAATAAGCCAATTGAGTCAGCGGAAGAGCTCATCAGAGATGCCCTATACACAGATATAACTAGCAAATATGAATTGGTCATGAAAACAGAAACAAGCATTGTTGAATACACAGTTCGTTCAAAAGAGAGGATTTGCCACTGCTTTTCTAAGGACGAGAAGTCTGTTGAAGCTATTAGAATATGTTCTGAAGTCTTAAAGATGGAACCTGACAAAATGAATGCTCTGAAAGATCCAGCAGAGGCCTATTTAATAGAAGAAATGTATGATGAAGCTATTCAGGATTATGAAACTGCTCAGGAACCCAATGAAAATGATTCGGGAAGGTCTAGAGAAAGCACAAAGATTATTGAAACAGTCGCAGGAACGAGATTATAAAATCTTAGGAGTAAGATGAAATGCCAAAAAGCAAGAAATCATTAAAGCATACCGAAAATTAGCAATGCAGTGGCACCCAGATAACTTCCAGAATGAAGAAGAAAAGAAAAAAGTTGAGAGAAAGTTCACTGACATAGCAGCTGCTAAAGAAGTCCTCTCCGATCCAGAAATGAGGAAGAAGTTTGACGATGGAGAACGTCCCTGGATGCAGAGAGCCAACAAGGAGGTGGTGGCAACCCTTTCCACAGAAGCTGGAACTCATGGCAAGGGTTCAATGCCTTCAGCTCAGGCAGACCATTTAGATTTGAATTCCACGTCAAAAAAACCTTGTTCTGGGATCCTGATGAAAAAAATAATCTCAGGCTCAGCCCTGTGGCTCAAGTGGCTAAGGTGCCAGCCACGTACACCTGGTTTGAATCCAGCCCGGGCCAGCCAAACAGCAATGACGGCTACAACCAAAAAATGGCCGGGTGTTGTGGCAGGCGCCTGTGGTCCCAGCTACTTGGGAGGCGGAGGCAGGAGACTCGCTTGAGCCCAGGAGTTGGAGGTTGCTGTGAACTGTGATGCCACGGCCCTCTGCCCAGGGTGACAGCTTGAGGCTCTGTCTCAAAAAATAAATAAATAAACAATCTCAAATCTTTCAGTTTGTCTATGACCAAAGAGTTGTTTTAATAGGAAAAACCTATTCTTATCCGTGCTAGATGTAAGGTTGACGGGGTCTACAAAGGCAGGGAGGCAGGCAGGGACGGCTCTGTTTCTGACAAGCAGCCTGCACGAACCCAGGAATTTCGGGAAGTGGTCTGAGGCAGGCTGTCCTGCGGAAGCGCTCACACAGGCTGTATCTTTTGACACTGGACCATTCTCTGGTGGAGAAAGTCTTCTGTTCCCAGCCTTGCACAACAGGTCAGTGCCTGTGTAAGGAGGAGCTGTAATCTTCAGACTTGGCTATGTTTCAAATGCTGAAAAAGAGCATGAACATTTTTAGGGACTAGTATGTTAAGATGGGGTCAGCCCGGTCACTGGCAAGCTAGGTCTTAAGTGAACATCTCTGCTAGTGTCAACATGGCTGTCACTGAAGAATGGGCAGAGTCCATCTTTAAGGAAACCTGCTACCAAATGATACAGTTAACATTAATCCGAAGTCTAAATCTGGATGTATTTTCTTGTTCATTACCTATAGAATATTGAAAGCCATTTATACATAAATTCAAGTTAACACGTATGGGCCCTTTTAATATTGAACATAACAAATATGTAAATAGGTTCAGATAACATAGCAGTGGTATTACTTAAAATACTGCTAAAGTACAGACTGAAATGCTTTTTTTTCTTGGTTAGAATTTCCTATAATAGGATTGGCTTAGAAATGTAAAGTTGCTTAGTCAACATGAGTAAACACAGAATGCCATGTTCCCTTCTCTTACTAACATGGGGCAGCGTCTCCTTCTCCGCCCCGTCTGTCTGGGCCTGACCACCTGGCCTGCAGTGACTCCCCTGTGGGACCTGTAGCTGGAGCGTGTCAGCCGCTTGGCTTCTCCACCTTTTGTTTTGATCTCGATGCCTTTTGTTCACCTGCCTGGAAGGAAATGCAGGCCTAAAATTGAGTCAGCTCTGGCTGGATCTGGCTGTAGCACTTCATTTATTAAGATGTCGCCTCTTGACATACCTTTAAGAAGATATCTATTTCAGACAGCAGTTCTCAACCTATGGGTCATGACCCCTTTTTAACAATGAAAATACATTGCGGCATTAGGAAGGTTGAGAACCACTGATTTAAGAAGTTCAGCCTTTGTATACTGGATAATTTTGACCCTAAAAAAATAAGTATTACTTTAATAAAGATCATTGAATATTTATGGAACTACTGATGCTCTATTTAAAATCTGAGAGAATTATTACCTTAGAAAAGAATTAGTACTTTTATTCTGGAAAGGCTTCTGCTTTTGCTTTGAAGCAGTTTGAAACATTTTAAACATTAAAGGGTCTAACAATACAGTTCTTATGAAATCAAACAATTAATTGTGGGAGGTATCCTGACCACAGACATCCACAACAGCCAAGCACAAGTCATTTTCTTCTACAGTCATATCTGAAACATATGCAGAAAGAATATTTTTTAATATTTAAAAAATTCATAGTTGAATAGAGCAGAACACTTACTGTGTTTTTTGCATTTATCTGAGTCTATTTCCTACCAATAAATTTAATAATGCATTTTGGAAACTAGTGAACAGCTTACAGCTATCATTTTGTTTTAATGTCCCATTTCAAGCCAGTGTGAAAAGAATTTCCAAGGTAAATTTGTTTTTGTCTACTTTTTACTGTTAGTAATCTCATTACTTCGCTAGTTATATCAACAATACTTTTTTCTAGTCTGGTTCCTTTTGTGTATGTCTCTGGGACCTCTCTGAAACACAGTAAAGAACTTTCACACAGAATCAGAAAAAAGGAAAATATCAGGTCCCTTGCCCTTCCATTTAGAGGAGAGGGTGAAAGGTGCCAAGAGGAAGGAGCCAGAAAGCGCTGGACATTGAGGGCTGGGACCTCGCTGTCTACCACCTGCTGCCTGGAGGCTTGTTTGCATTTTCATCCCCCCCCCCCCGCTTGTACCAACCATGATATCAGTCCATAAAGTTTTACTGTGGAGTTAGGGATCTTCTGAAACACACAGAGAGTTCCTTGCTTATTTTTCAGTGAAGAGATAAAACAACTCCAGTGCCATGTGCCAATGCCACAGAGGAAAATGACTTTTCTGCAATCTGTTGTGTTGTGATTAATGAAGAATGTCACGACCGCTGAGTGCCGTCCTTGACAGCCATCAGCAATCTTCTGGTGTACCCCCAAATGGAAAGACAGTTACTGCATGCTTTGCTCATAGAGTGACTGAGAAAAGTCCTGGATGTGTAAAGGGACAGAAGTCTTTCCTCCTGCCTTCTTGACACAGGATGTGATGGAGCCATGTAGAAACACTCTACTGAAGCAGCATTTTAGTTTTGGGGGAGGGGTCTACTTCCACTTTTCTCTGGAGGCTGGAGGTAGGTAACCCTGTGGCTCCTTCAGGACAAGTAAATCATTCTTAAACTCTGCCTTTCCTTTTTGGTGACCTCTACAAATGGAGTTAATATCATAGATATTTTCACAAAAAGATTAATCACATCAGCCTGGAAGCATTGTAAAAATGTTCTAAAAACAGACAGATTCATTTCTCAGTTCTGAACTTTGTGCTTTCTTAACACTAATAGACAAAAACTTGAAAATAGTTTAGTAATGCAAAGTGGATATAACATAATGCTAATTTTAAAATGTCTCTCTCTTTAATTAGTATTAAGTCTTTTTAAAATCAGTATGAAGGCAAATTTTTGGAGCTCTGATAATGCTATTTAAAAACTACCCAGTTTTTTAAAAAGAAAAATGCTACTGATAACCAGCTAGAAAAATCGCCAATAGAAAAATGGTAAACTTCTGTAATAGTACCTGTATTTGTAGACAAATGGGTCTCAAACGTGTCTCCAAATATGGGTACTATTTTTATGCCTGTGTGTTTTCACATTTCATGAAAATATTTATGGTCAAGAACATTCAAATGAGGCAAGATACTACAATTGGAAGACTTCTTGGTGAGCACACAATCAGCCTGAAAAGTGTGTTGAATACCTCAAATGCTTAGTGATACCAGGCTCTTGTATCCTTTTCCACAAAGGGGAAAAGGCTTTTTCTTGATTCTGAAGATTCTAAGATTTTATTTATTTATTTATTTTTTTTTTGAGGCAGAATCTCACTCAGTTGCCCTGGGTAGAGTGCTGCAGTGTCATAGTTCACAGCAATCTCAAACTCTTGGGCTCAAGTGATCATCTTGCTTCAGCCTCCCAAGTAGCTGGGAATACAGGTGCCAGCCAGTTAATGCCCAGCTGATTTTTAGAGATGGGATCTCCTTCTTGCTCAGGCTGGTCTCGAACTCCTGAGCTCAAACAATCCACCTACCTCAGCCTCCCAAAGTGCTAGGATTACATGTGTGAGCCACTGCACCCAGCGCTTAATATTTATTTATTTTTGAGACAGGGTCTCCCTCTGTCTCACTAGTGCAAGTGCAGTTGGTTCATCTTATTTCACTGCAACCTTGAGCTCCTGGGCTCAAGTAGTCCTCCCGCTTTGGGCTCCCAGAGTGCTAGGATTATAGGCGTGAGCTACCAGGCCTGGCCAATTCTCAGATTTTATGTGTCTGCCTTCCATTTCATTATTGTACTTACTGCAGTAGTATTTCTTTTGCCCTGAAAAGCCACTGTTAAAATAAGAATCTGTCACATATCTTAGGCTGGAGCAGAGCAGTTCCTGCCACTGGGGCTGCCAGGTGAACCTTTGGGGTAGAGTCCCTTCCCTGCACAGTGCAGAGACCTCGCCAGCTTCCCTGCCTCCCCAGTTGCAGAGTTTCTGTCCTTTCTGACTGGCCTGTTCTTTAACTATATTGACATTAGTAAGTTGCAGATCTGTTGTAGGTGCCTGCTGGTTTCTTGTAACTCCAAGTTTGCAGTTGCCTAACTCGTGCCTCTGTGTATTGCTTGTTATGTTTAGTTTTTAGAGTAGATGATAGAATTTCTTTAAAGAAAAAAAACAAAACAGAACAGAAAACTAGTCCTCGTACAAGAAGACTAGGGAGAGAGCCGCCCCAGAGCTAAGGAGAGTTCCAGGCCGGAGTTACCGTGGTGAGCTGGGTGCCTACTCACCATGTGCCTGACAGTGTGATGGCGTGGGCTCGTACGCTTCCTCTTTGCCCCAGATGGATTCCCTATTATACACTAACCACTCCTTTTTCCATTCCACCCCCCTTTTTTTAGAGATGGTATATCACTCTTGCTCAGGCTGGCCTCGAACTCCTGAGCTCTAGCATTCTGCCCATCTCCACCTTCCAGAGTGCTAGGATTGTAGGCACAAGCCACTGCTCTGGGCCTCATATATCTAAACTTTTGAAAGCTTTCTGTAGACTCAGACTATGAGACAGAGCTTGAGTCTATTTGGCAAAATAATACTTATGTTAGAGCCATCTGAATAATTTTTTTTTAATTTTTTTTAGAGAGTCTCACTTTGTCACCCTCAGTAGTACCATGGCATCATAGCTCACGGCAACCTCAAACCCTTGGGCTCAAGAGATCCTCTTGCCTCAGCTTCCTGAGTACCTGAGACTACAGGTGCCCACCATGACACCCCGTTATTTTTAGAGATGGGGTCTTGCTCTTGCTTAGGCTGGTCTGGAACTCCTGAACTCAAGCAATCCACCTGCTTCAGCCTCCTAGGATTACAGGCATGAGCCATTGTGCCTGACCCTGAATAAGGTTTTAAAAACTACTCTTATTTTTCTCCACAAATACATTTCTGCTTAATTTTTTTACTCAGACATATAGAAAACTTCAGCTGAACTGCTGTGAAGATCTGGTTTAAAAAGCATTTGCTGGCCAGACTGAGTGGCTCATGCCTGTAATTCTCACATTCTGGGAGGCCAAGATGGGTGGATTACTTGAGCTTAGAAGTTGGAGACCAGCTTGGGCAGCAGTGAGACCTGTCTCTGCTAAAAATAAAAAAACTAGCTGGGTGCAGTGGTGGGTGCCTGTAATCCCAGCTACTTGGGAGGCCGAGGCAAAAGGATTGCACAAGCCCAAGAGAGTTTGAGGTTGCTGTGAGCTGTGATGCCACAGTACTCTACCCAGGGAAACAGAGGGAGACTGTCTTAAAAAAAAAAAAAAGGCATTTGCTAATGAGAAGGAAAGAAAAGGATCATGGTTTTGCTACTTTTTGGAGAGACAGAGTCTTACTTTATCGCCCTCAGTAGAGTGCTGTGGTGTCACACAGCTCACAGCAACCTCCAACTCCTGGGCTTAGGCAATTCTCTTGCCTCACCCTCCCAAGTAGCTGGGACCAAAGGTGCCTACCACAACGCCCAGCTATACATATATATATTTTTTAGATTCTACGACACCCAGTGTTTCCACGTAGCCTCCCACCCTATCTTGAGTACTAATTAGGCGTAGCCCTTAGCTTTGGAGATCAGGAAAGTTTAGGTGCATTCAGGGTGGTATGGCTGTAGACTTCGGTAATTCTTAAAGTTCATTTGGAATCATGAGATCAGCCAAGAAAAAATTGTTAAACATAAAGGTCAGTTAAATGTATTACAAAGTCACAATAATTAGTACTAAAAAAAAAAAACAACAAAGTTGTCTTGCTGTAGGGTGTAGGTATGGAAATATTGGCCTAGAAGGAGTCTAGAAATAGACCCATTTATAGATGGGTATACAATAAAATTTGTATTTCATATCAGTGAGGAAGATTCACTTTGGAGACAGCTGGTTAGCTATTTAGAAAAAGATAAAGCTGTAATCCTATCTCCTAACATATACCTAAATAAATTTCATGCCAATTAAAGATTTAAAGGAAATTTTTAAAATACAAAACAAGGATAAATATTAATGTACTTTTGAGAGATGGATAAGATTTTCTGAGAGGCCATAATACATAGATTTGATTACTGAAGCATTTAAAATTCTCTGTTAAAGACAAAATGGTAATTACTGCCAACAGATGAAATGGGAATTAAGTATTTGCAGCGTGCAGTGTAGTACACAAGAGGCAACGTTCTTGGTGTTCTTTTGTGTTCTCATGTGTAATATGTCAGGTGTTGCCTCCCTGGCAATCTTGGTGAAGGTCAAGGAGGTATGATGCATGTACAGGGCCTTGCCTAGGAGGCACGTAACAGGCATCAGTACATCCCCCGTCGTGTCCTCACTCCCTACTAAGCTGGCAGACTTCCTGGATGGAAGGAAGATGTAGCTTTAGTTCAGTTCTTTATAGTCTATTGTCTTGAAACAAAATGGCAGATGTTTTCAAATGAACATATTTTCTGTACATTTAAAAAGAATTTCAATGGAATTTTGCTTATGGGTACTTTGGAGCAAGATGTGTTTATGCTGAGGGAGAACTGATATTCTGATGTCTATACAACTCCAGCATAGTTCCTGGCACTTATAATAGATGCTCAGACAGTTCCTGCTTCTATTCCCTCCCTGGCCACACGTATATACTGTCTCTAAATTGCTGATAATGATCGTAAAGTAGATCTTTTACTTAAATAGTGGATGTATTACACAGTGACTCAGTCTTTCATACCGTGACTGGATCGTGTAAGTGGAATGGTGTTTCCCTGGCTGGGCACCTATCAGCTGTAATTCAGGGCTGTAATTCGGGGCTGTAATTCAGGCATTCTGGATGGCATCCTCCGCATCCAACACCTTCCTTACCTCTGCTTTTCGCCAGAACCCTTCATGAGCCAGACGTGGTGAGGATTTAACGTTCACTCTGTATGGATAATTAAGTTGCTAGGCCAGTGAGCTAACATGTTCCATGGCTTCCTAGAGATCTGTTATGAAGATCTGCTTTTCCATTATGATGCTTGTGGGCCCTAACTACAAGCATTGGCAGGTGCAAATGTGGTGTTTAAAACCATCATTTAAGTCATCCCTCCATGTTGTTATATTATTATAAAAGCAAAAACTTACTAATGAAATCTCAGAGGACTCAATTGCCAACCTCCATAGACCTCCCAGTCTACTCATGTTTAAATTCTAAATAAAACTAACTATTGGGGGCAGCTCCTGTGGCTCAAAGGAGTAGCGCGCCGGCCCAATATACTGGAGGTGTCAGGTTCAAACCCAGCCCTGGCCAAAAACTGTAAAAAAAATAAAAAACAAAAACAAGCCTAGTCATTGAAAAGATCATCTCCACCTGTAATAAGTACCTCAAAACAGTTTGCTTAGATTTCATAAAAGCTGTCGTCATTTTAGACAAATAAAAATGGGATATTGATTTTATTCACTCTTGGGGAAACATATGTTTGCTGATAATGAAAAGGTATCAGCTTCTGAAGAACTTACATCCTCGCAAATACCAGAAATGAATCTCTTGTCAGTGATTGGATTGAACTTGTTTTTAAACTATGCTGTCCAAACAGTTTTTTTTGGTTTGTTTTTTTTTTTTGGAGAGACAGAGTCTCATTTTGTCACCCTTGGTAGAGTGCAATGGCATCACAGCTCACAGCAACTTCCAACTCCTGGGTTTAGGCATTTCTCTTGCCTCAGCCTCCCAAGTACCTGGGACCACAGATGCCTGCCACAACGCCCAGCTATTTTTTGTTGCAGTTTGGCCAGGGCCAGGTTTGAACCCACCACACTTGGAATATGGAGCTGGCGCCCTACTCACTGAGCCACAGGCGCCACCCAAATCTGTTTTTTCTTTTCTTTTTTTTTTTTTTAATGGCTTATTGAATCTTTATTTATGAGATGTAATCTTATGAAATCTTTATGAGCTCTGATCTTTAAGATTGTATAAATGAAGCACAGAGAACTCCAAGTGGTAACTTCCAAGGCCTACACTAATAATGATGGCTTTCAGATCTCAGACTTCATTCGCGTCACACTATTCTGAACCAAGAAGTGCCAATTGTGACAAAATGAAAGGGACTCAGCCATTTGAGAAAACAACTTTGTTTTTCCCACTGCACCTTTGGGTCACAGTCTGTAGTCCATCTGAGAAACAGTGGGTGATGGGAAGAGAAAGGGTCAAACTAAGATTACTGGCTATCTAGCAGAGCTGTGAACCACAACGATAAGTAGAACAGTAAGTGTTCACACCCAGGAGAGACGAGCTGAGTCAGGTGCAGAGACCTGTTGTTGGGTGCTCTAGCTGTCTGGGCCTCAGCCAAGGGCAGGATCTGTCCATGTGTCCTTTTTATTCCTTGAGCACAAGCTTTGAGCACCCACCGAGTGCTAACAGGGGTGTCCAACCTGCATCCTGCAGGCTGTTTACAGATTATTTGAGGACCATGTTGCTTGGTGTCAGATATCTCAAAAAGTATGCACAAACCTTTTTTGGTTTTTTTTGCTCATCAGCTTTTCTTAATTTTTGTATACTTAATGTATGGCCCCAAACAACTCTTCTTCCAATATGCAACAAGAGAAAAAGATTGGACACCCCAGTACCCTCTTCTAGGCCAAAGAAACAGCAAACAGAGGTTCTGCTGTGCTGGAATTTACATTCTAGTGGGAGAGAAGTGAAGACAAAAATAACTGCTCTGAGGAAAATGATGAAGGCGCGGTTACTTAGGCTGGGCAGTGAGGGAAGACCTCTCTAGCATTGACCTTTGAGTCTGGGGCAGAACATGCCTGAGAGTGGGGATAGCAATTACAGAGACAGAGACAGGAATGAGCTTTGTGTATTCAAGACTTGACGTGCAGCCAGTGCAGCTAGAAAGAGTGGTGGTCAGATCGTGCAGGGACCCAGAGCTGGTAGCAAGCAACTGGACTTTATTCTAAGGGCAATGAAAACACTTTGGAGGGCTTTGGTGAGGGAAGTAACATGATGTTCATATGCTAAGGAGATGAATCTGGCTGCTACGGAGAATGAGCTGCACAGAATTCTAGAAGAAAGCCACTGGCACCAGCTGGGACCAGGATAGTGACGGGGAGATGTGGAACAGCAGGTGACCACTTTTATGTCCAGAGAAGCTCTAGATTTGAGTCAGACTAAAGCAATGTATCCTCAAGCCAGTTTATGCCACTTAACAAAAATGCAAGAGTAGAAATCCACTTTTATTTGCTTTTCATCAGTTACATCCTTGAGGGGTACAGCATCACACGGGCTCTGTGTCCAACGGCCTTAGCAGGAAAGTTGCTTCAGAATTTGGCAGAAACCAAGCCACTGTTTCCGTAGGCCCTGAGTTACCTTTCCTGAGATTACATCCTGGTTTTGTTCAGTTTGCTGGCAGTAGTCACTGTGTTGTTCTTTGCTTTATATACATAAGCACATCTTTGCCCAAATAGAATTCAGTTTCATCTTGGGCACAAACACCTGCAATTTTAAGAAGAGCTGTGTGGTTCCTGAGACCCCGGTTATAGCCCGCGAGGCGATAGCCCCCAGCCTTCCAGACATATGAGCCTTTCAGAAGTCTTGTTCCCAGCAGACCTGTTCTGGGGAGGGGGAGGACCAGCACCCCGAGTCCCACATCCCCTCCATCTGGCTTTTCTTTTCCTGGGGCCCACAGATCACGGGCTGGCAGAGATTGCAAGGTGCATGGATCAGCCCACCCCACTTATTTCTCTTTCACAAATAATGATGTTGATGATTGTTAGGGATTCATTGAGGGTACACAGGACCAGGTTACATGTATTGCTTTTGTTAGATAAGGACCCTCTTCTTTCACAAATTATTAAAGAGCATTGTTATGTAAAGTCTGTTAGTGTTTACCAAGTTATAAATTAAAACAGAAATTGTGAGTGTCTTAACACATTTACAAACCCATTAATCTTAACATAATGTTTCTTACAAAATGTAACTGCATTTTATTTTTTTTATTTGTGCTTTGTATTTATTTTCTCAAGCATGAAACAGGTAATTGAGGAAGAGTTTAAAGAGCAAGATAAGTTTGCCATAGACAGCAACAGGCCCCCTTCCCATGGCAAAAAGGCCAATAACTACATTTTTTAAAACTAAACTTAAGTGAAAGTGGCTTTGTTTTTCATTTTTGCAAATTGCTTTAAGGTCCAGCCTCCTAGAAATCACCTAAATCCTCACTTCTGCTTTTGGCTTCAGTCTGTTTTGCTGTCACGCGTCTTGTGACATGATGACACATTACACTGTAAAGCTGTGGAAGAGTTTGAACCTCGAGTTCTCCTGCAGGGTCTTGAGGACCCCAGGAGCCTCAGACCACCCTTTGACAACCTCTGCTGTGAAGAGGAATGTCGTGAGATAGCAGAGAATGGCAGAGAGGTGGATCTGGGCGATTTCTGATGGGTCACTAAGGTGTCAGCCACTTGCAACCCTTTGCTCATAAATAGCTTGTGGAGTCCTTTGTTCCTGTGTGTGTGTTGGGTTTGTGGCGGGAGGACGCAGTGTGGAAACAGGCCGAGTCTCAGTGTTTGTCCGGACCTTGCTGTTCCACAGAAGCGTGACAGGGCACTGCTTCTGCTGCCGTGCTACACCAGAGGACCACTGGGCTGTGCTCACTGGCGGTGGCAGGGAGAGCAGAAATAAAATATTTGTTATTTGGTTAGGAATCTAATCTTTCACCCTCGTATATAAAAAGAAAGGTAAGTCACTTTACTACTAGCTACCGTTGGGTCACCACCTTCTGTGCACCAGTCTCATGGATTCTTGGTGGTATCCAAGAATTTCAGCACCTGGGTCAGGCAGAGCCAACCACACAAGGCTGTTTGACTGGTATCAGGATTTGGCAGCACATTATTTTTATTAGGAAGCTATTTTTATTTCCATTAAGGTGTGATTTTATTCAACTAGGGCTGTCTTTGCCATTCCTCCAGCACAGCATAAAATATGTTATCTAGTGGAGTCAGCGCAAACATAGAGTTATAGAGAATCACTTGACAGCAGGGACTGGGGAGAGCCTCAGACTGCAGCATGGAAGCAACATCTGTGCCGCCCTTTTTCACACATTTTTTCCCACGTATATTTAGTTGAATATGGTTATTTAATTTATTTATTTTTTGCAATTAACATGTATTTTATTATTCTTCATTACATTATTTCCCCTCACACCCCAGTGGTAAGACAGAATCTATTCACAGAAAAGAATACAGAAAACACTAAAGCTCCTAGTAGAGGGAGAGAACTCCAGCGGGGAGAGAGAATCTCTCTCCGTTTCTCTCCCAGTCTTTCCCCGTCTCCTCCTTTAGGCCTTTAGTCTCAGGGTATACATAGGTGCATGGGTTCCCTGGCCAGGAAACGAATGAATACAGTCCCTTCCGCCAGGGGCAAGGTGAATGAATGTATCAATGAATGGATACAGTCCTTTCATGGAATTGAGGCCTAGGAAATTCACAAGAAATTGACCTAG
>CAUYON010054747.1:0-63936 GCA_963573935.1 Arctocebus calabarensis
TCTCCTCTCTCCCATCACCCCCTGTGTGTCTCTTCTCCTCTCCTGTTCTCTCTCTCTCTCTTCCCCCTTCTCTGTCTCCTCTCCTCTCTTCCCTCCTCCTTAATGCTGCTCTGCAGCTTCCCCCGCCAATAAAGACCTTTCGTACAAAAAAAGAAAAATAATCTTTGTTACCATTATATACATAGATAGATATAATGTTAAATGTTTATATTTGATTCTTTTTCACTTACCCACATATTTTTTTCATAGTAGCCAAAATATATATTTCTGTGTTTACTTTTTCTGCTAAAATTTTCACTTTGAATCAGAAGCATTTTTGCCATTTAACTCATAGGTTTCATAATTATAAAGTTGTGAATGAATGGTTCATTCATGTATTCATTAGGTATGTCTTGAGTGTCTGCACTAGAGTTTGCTATTATTTCTGAATAGTGCAGGCAGAATTTGCATAAAGTTTTATTAAATGGAAACTAGCTTCATTGACTATTTCCATATACTAGGCATTAAAGTTCTTTCCAATTTTTCCTTAAAGGACCTTATTGGTATGTAGACATTTTTCTTCCTTTCTGTTCTTTCATTACAATAAGCTATCTAAGATAGAATTGCTTTCCAAAAATGTGAACATTTTTATTTTTTTGTGAGGGAGGGGACTCTTGATTTGTAATTAAATGTTTTAGAATTCCATATCAAAATAGTTATTGCTCAAAACAATGATAAAAATGACTCCTTTGTTTGTCTAGTAGGATATTTAAGATGTTACTCTAAGAAATATAAAGACATTTAAACAATACAAAGATTTTAATAATGATGCCTACTTTTTTTGTAATATAATAATTTGCTTGAATTATTTAGGTATTATATCTATTAGTTATTTTCAAAATATTCTAATTAAAAAGGTACCTTTAGCTATTAAAAAATTAAAGGACATGGGTATTATTTGTGAATATTTAGAACTACTAAGATGAATTTGATCAAACGTCAGTGTAACATTATTTTTAGATATGCTACTTAACCAAAGTCAGTGACATTATAGAAAATGGAGAAATGCTCATGGACAAAGAAACCTAAACTTTGAACAAGGCCTGGAAGGCATTCTTTTACAAATAATCCTACATTTGGTAAAGGATATAGCAGATAATCTAAGAAGTCCTTTGCTTTTAGGAACACTATAATAAAAAGACAATTTATGTTGCCATTGTGGTACATACAGATTTAAAAACATTACATACACCCATCACCTGCTTATTGATGAAAGATTAAATCCTTAAAAATGTTCACATGTATGTGTGCATCAGACATTCCTTATAAATCCTTCTGATGTGAATGTCCCTTTCTGGATATAACCATTCCCAAAGCCTTATGAATATTGTTTCTAACTATTCCAGTGGGGTAAGTATAGGTTTGAACACACCAGTGATTTCTTTTAAAAGACAACTAAAAATGAATTTAAAAACATGGCAAAAACTTTAATTTTTTTAAATTATGTAATCAAATTGACAATCAGTTAAGACATTAGAAAATGGCTGCAAACAGCACAACAATTTTAAAAGAAAAGCAAAGACAAAAAACAATTAAAAAATGCTAAATAAGAAAGTGATTTGATAATGAACTTTGTAGTAATTCCCCTTTAACATCAGTTTTATTCAGTTGATCAGTTTTATTCTTTATTAGGGAGAAAAAGAAGACTAAGTATTAAATATTTCTAAATATTATTTTTGACTTGAATAATATTGATTCTAAAATCAACTACTTTTTATTGCCTTTTTATGTAAAAATTCAGTATTATCAGTGTTATGACAAAGAGAAAGTAAGAGCAAATTTCAGCAGAAGAAAGTGCCTTCACAAAGATACCATATAAAACATTAGCAGAGGTAAGTAGGTTAAACATAAAGAAAATGATAAAAAATCATATTTTAGATGGCCTAAAGTAGTTTGTTTAATTTTACCTCCAGCAATTTATTATCAAAATTTATATAACTACTCAAAGAACTAGAAACAGAACAAACCAAGCCCAGGGTTATTTGGAATAAAACATATAATAAAAATTAGAGCAGAAATAAATGCACTAGAAAAACAATAGAAAAGATTAGCAAAATTAAGAATTGTTTTTTTTTGAAAAGATAAAATCAACAAATCTTTAGTACAGCAGTTCTCAACCTGTGGGTCGTGACCTACAGGAACTGTATTAAAGGGCCATGGCTTTAGGATGATTGAGAACCACTAAGTTAGATTATGAGAAAAAAGAAGACTCAAATAAATAAAATCAAAAGTGAAAGGTGAAGGGCCAGACATGGTGGCTATGCCTATAATCTTAGTATACTAGGAGGCCAGTGTGGGCGGATTGCCTGAGCTTATGAGTTTGACAACAGCCTGAGCAAAAGTGAGACCCTTGTCTTTAAGAAAATAGTCAGGCTTTGTGGTGGGTGCCTATAGTCCCAGTACTGGGGAGGCTAAGGAAAAAGAATCTCTTGATTCCAAGGGTTTGATGTTGTGTTGAGCTATGATGCCATGGAACTCTACTAAGGGTGACAAAATGAGACTCTGTCTCAAAAAAAAAATAAAGAAAAGAAAAGAAAATAGAGACATTACAACTAATACTACAAAAATACAAAGAATTATAAGTGACTACCATGAACAACTATACACCAATGAATTGGGTAACCTTCAAGAAATGGATAAACTCCTAGAAACATGTCACCTAGAAAGACAAAATCAGGAAACAAAGGAAAATCTGAAAAGACAAGTAGTGAGATGACTGAATCACTAATAAAAATCCTCCCTCCCATCAGAGAAAATCTAAGAATCAGCTTCACTACTGCATTCTGTTAAAAAGTTAAAGATGAATGAACACTAACCTAGTCTCCCCATCTCTTTAAAAAAGAAAACAGCAGAGGAAATACTTTTAAGCCTTGTTTCTAAGCCAGTTTTACCTTGATAATAAAGTCAGACAAGGACAGGAAATGATGATTACAGGTCAATATTACTGATGACCTTAGATTCAAATTTCCTCAACAAAATAAAAACAGACAAATTCAATAGCATGTTAAAAATATAATTCATGACTCAGGGCAAGATGGCTGCCTAGAGACAGCACTCAATGGACTGTCTCAGTTGGAGGGTGGAAGGTTGGACTGAGGATAGCTGAGAGCAGGGGTAGCTTAGATGTAGATTGAATAGAGAGACAATGGAGGTGTCTGGAGTTCTGGCTGAGAAGAATTGTGAAGACAAGAAAGAGAAAGAAGAAGAGGAAAGGACAACATAGGTGCAGACCAAATCCAGAGAAGCCTGAAGCCAAGTGAAAAGGTAAGGAGGTCCCCTACCCCCATTGAGGTGCTTTCAGCAAGTAGGAGGATATGGCAGAGAGTGCCACAAGGCATTAGAGCATCAGCTTTTATGTACCTAGACATGTCTTCCTATGCATCTTCTTCATTCCGGGCATCATAGTAAATAATTTTGGCTGGAGCCAGCTTGTAGCTGTAACCTCCCAACCCCATAGCAACCACGAGAGTGCTCAGTGCTGAGAGGCCTGCTTATCTCCATGCCAATGTTTGGAGGCATCATCTATGGTGATTCCAATAGGTAGGCTGGACTGGTGTCCCCAGGAGCAGTGCAGGAAGACTATGGCACCTGGGCTCCCACTGAACCATGAGCTTGCTTGGAACTGAGAGGACTGTTTCTCTCCATGCTGGCATTTGGTAGGACTGTCTGCTGGTGGCTTGGACAGGTCAGATGGGCCAGTGCCCACCCAAAGGCACAGGAGTAGTTAAAAGAAACTGTAGTCACGCTGCCCGCCACATCATAGCAACCATAAGTGTGGCTGGTACTGAGAGGCCTACTTCTCTCTGCCCTGGCATTTAGCAATACTATGAGAGCGCTCTATGCCAGAGGCCTATTTCACTGAGACAGAAACATGTTCCCAGTTGCCTCCCCACTGACAGCAAAGACATATGCAGGGGGTCAGACACACAGACCAGAGAGCTGGTTTCAGGTTCCCAAGGAACACACACACAGACTGATCTAAGGAGAGAAGACAACAGACTTCTGTGGAGCAAATACAGAGGGTACCCCTCCTACCCTGCAGAGAAACAGGGTGAGTAGACAGGAACAGGAAAAGCTTGACTTGGTGTCTTTGAAATCACTCTAGAAACATGAATATGCCCTCCCTACCCTCTTCAGAGATAGTGCTCCTGTGTTGGAGAGATTGCTGTGAATTCATCTGACAGCCTTGGCTCTCCCTAGCAGCCAGATAACAATCTCTGAGCCCAGCTGAAGTTTAGCAGAGCCCCTCAGGTTCTCATATCTCACATTCTGGGCATGCCCTGTCTTGCTCCTCACCCCCACCCACTTCAGGGTGTATAGGGACAAAGTAACCCCCTCCCCAGCTGCATGGTCACTCCTAAAGCTTAAGGCATTCATGTGCCACACCTAGTAGACCAGAGCATACTACAGGCACAAAACAATATTTTGGTAGTTGACTTTTCCACACAAATTTTAAGGAATGACAGAGGGAACAATCCCATAGCTAAATACAGTGCCTTCATACTCAGCCAATTAGGGAACAGTGGATTTGTACTCCCAAGTACAATTAACAAGTCCATAGACTTAGCTGGGGGACAAAACTCACTATGTTCTACTGGGAAGAGGGGAAGACAAGTCAGAGCTAACCCAAGAGTTTCACCAAACCTGCTAAAATACCTCAAAGGCCACTCAGGACAAGCACTCCTCCCTCTGATACAGTCATAAAGCAATCTTTAAAGAGTTGAAGACATAGCCATAGACCAGTCTTTGCAGGCCCAGAGGTTAGTGGTAAAAGAACTCTAGACACATGAAAAATCAGAGTGAAAGGATATCCCTAAAACAAATCAATAAATCCTTACCAATGGATACCAACCTCAATAAAATGGTTAAAATGACAGATGAAGATTTTCAAATCTGGATAATAAGAAAACTCAATGAAACTCAAGGGAAAATAGATATCTCACACAAAGAAACCACAAAAAACAATACAGAAAATGAATGGAAAATTATCTAAAGAAAATGAATTATAAAAAAAACCCCAGAAATTCTGGAAATAAAAAATTCATTCGAGGAAATAAAGAACACAATGGAAAGCCTCAAGAATAGGCTAGGTCAGGCAGAAGAAAGAATCTCAGAGCTTAAAGATAACATCTACGAGTTAAACAAATCAGCCAAAGAAAAAGAACAGAGAAATAGGAGGCACAAACACCACCTATAACAAATGAAGGATTATGTAAAGAGATCAAACATAAGAGTCATATACATACCTGAAGATGAAGAAGAAAATATACAAGAATTGAAGAATGAATTTATGGGAATAATTGAGGAAAATTTCCCTGTCTTCCTAGAAATCTAGACATCCTGGTACAAGAAGCATACAGGACTCCTGGGAGATTCATTGTCAGAAAGCAATCACCATAACATATATGATAATATGCAGTCATTAGCCTGGCCAAAGTAAACATGAACAGGGCACTCTTATGAGCAGTAAGGTGAAAACAGCAGGTAACTTAAAAAGGAAACCCTTTCGGACTAACTGCAATCTTCTCAACTGAAACCTTACAAGTCAGAGGGGTTGGGTCCCATACTTAGTCTTCTAAAACAGAACAATGAACTACCTAGAATTTTGTATCCTTCAAAACCAAGTTTCTTAAATGGGGGAGAAATGAAGACTTTTTTCGACAAACAAATGCTGATGAAATTTCTGAAGACTGGACCAATCCGACAGGAAGTACTCAAACCTGCATTATACACTGCACATTAGGCTCCCACCAGTGTAAAATTATCCAAAAGCCAATGTTCAGAGTTCAGATGCTGCAGAGGTTAAAAAAAAAAAAAAAAGCAATCAAAGACTACTCAACAGGATGAATAGACACCTACCCCACATATCAATTATTTCAATAAATGTGAATGGCTTAAACTGCTCACTAAAGAGACATAAGTGCCTGAATGCATCCAAAAGTCAGAAGCCAGGTATCCATTCTCCTCAGGAAATAAAGCTAACCCACAAGGACTCATTTAGACTCATTTTCGTTAAAAGGACGTAATACAATATTATATGAAAATGGAAACCAAAAGAAAACTTGTATAGTCATTCTTATATCAGATAACATAGGCCTCAAATCAATAAAAAAGTAAAGAAAGACAAAGATGTTCATTATATAATGGTGAGGGTAACAACTCAACCAGGAGACTTAACAATTCTAAATATTTATGTACCTAACACAGGAGCACATAGATTTATAAGACAAATCCCAGTCAATCAAAGCACAATTATAACAGAAGTGCCATAATAGCCAGGGACTTCAACACCCCACTAACAGAACTGGACAGATCCTCCAAACACAAAATAAGCAAAGAAACAATGGACTTAAAAAGAACCGTCTACAAATTGAACTAACAGACATTTAGAGACATTCTACCCCAACACTACAGAATATATGTTCTTCTTATCAGCTCATGGAACATTGTCTAAGATTGATCACATCCTAGGCCACAAACATGTCTCAACGAATTAAAAGAAAGGTAGAAATTGTTCTCAGACCACAATGGAATAAAATAAGAAATCAATTGCAACAGAAACATGTATCTTTACACAAAGTCTTGGAAACTATACAACCTATAACTGAATGATAGGTGGGTCAATGAGGAGATAAGGATAGAAACCAAAAGAATCTCAGAACTGAATGATAATGGAGACACAAGTTATCAAAATCTGTTTGATACAGCAAAAGCCTTCTCGAGAGGAAACAATCCAATGAATTATCTCAAGGAACTGGAAAAGGACAAGAAAACTAATCCCAAATAAAGCGAAGAAAAGAAATAAAGAAAATCAGAGCCAAACTAAATGAAATTAATAACAAAATAATTATACAAAAGATTAATAAAACAACAAAGTTGATTCTTTAAAAATATAAACAAAATTGCCCTCTTACTACATTGAACAGAAACAGAAAAGACTCTAATAAGATCTATCAGAAATGAAAAAGGAGAAATCACAACTGACATCACAGAAATAAAAAACATTATCTCTGAATACTATGAAAACCTCCACTGAAAATTTGAAAACGTGCAAGGAATGGAAAAATTCTTTGAAATATACTACCTCTTCTCAGTAAGGAAGAAATAGAACTTCTGAACAGACCAATATAAAGTACTGCAATTGAAGCAGCAATAAAAAATATTACAAAAATAAAAGTCATGCAGCAGATGGTTTCATTTGAATTTTACCAGATGTATAGAGAAAAAGTGGTACCCATATTGCAGATATTATTTCGTAACATTGAGAAGGAAGGAATTCTCCCCAACTCATTCTACGAAGCCAATATCAGCTTGATATCAAATCCAGGAAAGGATGCAATAAAAGGAAAGCTATAGACCAATATTCTTTATGAGTATAGATGCAGAAATTCTCATGAAAATCTTAGCAAACCGAATTCAGCTACGCATCAAAAAAGTATTTCACCACAAACAAGTGGGCATCATCCCAGAAATGCAAGGATGGTTCCACATATACAAATCTATGAAAGCAATTCACCACAAAAATATACATGGAAGAAAAACAAGTCATCTGATCCTCCCAGTTGATGCAGACAAAATTCAGCAACTGTAATTACAAGAATAATTAACAAAATAGGCATAGATGGGATGTACCTCAAAATGATAGAAGCTGCACATAACCCCCCAGACAACATCCTACTGAATAGTGAAAAATTGAAAGCATTCCCACTTAGAACTGGAACATGATAAGGTTTCCCAGTATCAGCACTTTTATTCATCATACTGCTGGAAGTTCTAGCCAGAGTAATCAGATAGAGAAAGCAAAGGTATCGTAATGGGGACATAATACATCAAACTATCGCTCTTTGTGATATACTCTTATGTCTAGAAAATCCTCAGATTCAACCCAGAGACTTCTGGAACTGATAAATTCAGCAAAGCCTCATGCTATGAAATCAATGTACACAAATTAGTAGCTTTCATATACCTCACCAACAGTCAAATTTAGAGTCAAAGCACAATGTATTTCATGATAACAACAAAAAATATAAAATACCCAGGAGTATATTTTAACCACAGGGTTAAAATACGTTTACAGGGAGAACTATGAAACATCAAGGAAGAAAATTTCAGAAGATGTAAACAGATGGAAAAAACATATCATATTCATATATCAGCAGAATCAACATTTCTAAAATATCCACACTACCCAAAGTGATTTATAGATTCTATAATCTATACCAATCTTCACCAAAGATTGCCAATTTGTCAATCTTCTCCAAAATACCAATGTCATATTACACAGAACTAGAGAAAATAATTCTGGGGTTCATCTTTCTATAGATCTAGAAAAAATATTTCTATGCTTCATATGAAACCAGAAAAAAACCCCAAATAGTCAATGTAACCATAAGCAATAAAGAAGTCAGGAGGCTCACTTTACCAGACTTCAAACTATGCTACAAGGAAAAATAAACAACGCATGTACCCAAACAGCACATTACCAGCACATAACAGAGACATAGACCTGTGGACCAGAATATAGAACGCAGATAAGAAAACATTCTCATATTACCATCTGATCTTTGACAAAGAAGGCAAAATACGCACTGGGGAAAAGAAACCTTGTTCAGTAAATATTGCTAAGAAAATAGATTAGCCACACCTGGAAGACTGAAACAGGATTTGTAATCTGACCATTCACAAAAATTAATTCACAAAGGATAACAGACTTCTGCAGAAGGCATGAAACTATAAGAGGTCTAGAAGAAAATGTCAGAAAAACTCTTACAAATATTAAGAGTAGGCAAATAATTTATGGAGAAGACTCCCAAAGCAATTACATTAACAATGAAAATAAATGAATGGGACTGATCCAATTAAAAAGCTCTTCATTGTCAAGAACACAATCAATAAAGCAAATAGACAACTACAGAATAGGAGAAAATATTTGCATGCTATACATCCAATAAGGGGCTGCTAACCTCAGAATTTATGAAGGAGTAAAGCAAATAAGCAAGAAAATGTCAAATAACCCTATTGAATGTAGGCAAAAAGCATGAACAGAAATTTTTTAAATAAAGATAGTCTAATAGCCAACAAACACATTTTAAAAAATGGGCAAAAGACATGAACAGAATATTTTCAATTGGAGATAGTCTGATTGCCGACAAACACATTAAAAAATTCTTAATGTCTCTAAATATCAGGGAAAGGCAAATCAAAACACAAAGGGATATTGTTTAACTCCAGTAAGAATGACTCTTATTAACAAATCCCCAAACAACAGTGCTAGCTAGTGTGGATGCAGAAAGAAAGGAACACTTGAACGCTATGGGTGGGACTGCAAGCTAATATACCCTCTAGAGAAAGTAGGATAAAGATAGCTCAAATAACTAAAAGTAGACCTACCTTTTAGGTGTTAACCCAAAGGAAAAAGCATTTATTAAAGAAAAAAACATTTGTACTTGAATGTTTATAGTAGCATACTTCACAATTGCAAAGACGTGGAAACAACTCAGGTGCCTGATTATCAATACATGAGTGGATTAGTAAAATGTGGTACTTATATACCAAGGAGTAATACTCAACCATAAAAAACTAGAACAATCTCAGTGCAACTAGAGACCATTCTTCTAAGTGAAGTATTGCAAGAATGGACAAATAAACACATGTACTCAATAATGAATTGAAAATAGTTAATCAACTCTTATGTGCACTAACGAAAGTAAAACTCCTCAGAAATCAAGTAGATGAGAGAGAGGAGAAGGAGTTGGGTCAATTCACACCTAACTGGCACTAAGCACACTTTCTGGGTAAAGGGAACACCTATGAGTTTGGCTTAAAATTGTACGAAAGCAAAACCAAATGTGTGTACCCCTGTAACATCCTCAAATTAAAAAATGAAGATGTACGAATGGTCTACAAACACATAAAATAATGCTGAATGTCTCTAATCATCAGGGAAATTCAAATAAAAATCACAACGAGATATCATCTAACTCTAGTGAGACTGTTTCTTATCCAAAAGTCCCCAAACTGGCTCGGCACCTGTGGCTTAGCAAGCTAACACGCCAGCCAAGTACACCTAAGCTGGCGGGTTCGAATCCAGCCTGGGCCCGCCAAACAACAATGACGACTGCAACCAAAAAAATGGCCAGGCATTGTGTTGCATGCCTGTAGTCCCAGCTAGTTGGGAGGCGGAGGCAAGAGACTCGCTTGAGCCCAGTAGATGGAGGTTGCTGTGAGCTGTGATGTCACAGCGCTCTATCCAGAGTGACAGCTTGAGGCTCTGTCTCAAAAACAAACAAACAAACAAACAAACAAAAAAAACAAAAGTCCCCAAACAACAGATGCTGCCATGGATGTGGAGAGAAAGGATATCTTATACACCACTGGTGGGTTTGCAAACTACTTCAATTTCAGTGGAAACTAGAATGGAGACACCACGAAGAACTAAATGTAGACTTCCCATTTGATCCACCAATCCCACTACTAGGAATTTACTCAAAGGAAAAAAATATATTTTGTAAAAAATACATTTGCACTAGAATGTTTATATCAATTCACAATTACAAAGATGTGGGAACAACCCCAATGCCGAACAATATGAGTGGATTAGTAAAATGTGTTATATGTATGCCATGGAGCACTACTTATCCATTCGAACAATGGTAAACTGATACTTTTTATAACAACATGCTGAAGCTAGAGAATGGAAAACAAGCACCACATGTACCCAATGCTAAGTTGGAACTAATCGATCAACACTTATGTGCATATACGGCAGTAAAACTCATTGGAATTGGAACAGGTTGAGGGGAGGAGGGAAAGAGTAAATTCACACCTGATGGAACTAAGGCACAGTATCTGGAGCAGACTTACAACGTTGACTCAAACTTTACAAAAGAAAATTATGTAAACAAATGTGTGTAACCACCATAATATTCTGAAATATATTTATACTAAATAAATAAATAAATTTTTGAAAAGGTAATTGACTACAATGAAGTAGAATTTATTCTAGGGACGCAAGGAGTGTTCAACATACATAAATGAATAAATGTGATACCCTCAATAACCGAATGAAGGAAAAACCATAGGAGTATCTCAGTAGTTGAAAAAAAAATCTGATAAAATCCAACAATTTTTATGAAGAAAATTTATAAAAATTAGATATAGAAAGAATATACTTTAACACACTACAGGTCGCATATGCCTAGTCCACAGCTAACATCATATCCAATGGTGAAAAGTTGAAAGCTTTTCTTCTAATATCAAGAAGAAGAGCCAGTCTTTACTCTCACCACTTTTATTTAATACATGTATAGTACTGGAAGTCTTAGCATGAGAAATTATGCAAGAAAAAGAAATAGAAGGCATCCAATTTCAAGGGAATATGTTAAATCGTCTGTTTGCTAATGACATGAGTTTATAAATAAAAAGCCTCTAAAGACTTAACCAAAAAGCTGATAGAACTAATACATTTAGTAAACTTGTGAAATACAAAATCAGCATTCAAAACAATTAGTGGGATAATTGCTTTCTTCATATCAAAGAGAAGGGTGGTTCTACATACCTATTCGCAGTGCCTGAAGTGTGTCCCCTATAATTAGGAGACACAGTAGATTGACTGTACAATTTGAGATTGAAAACTTTAAAGCAGCCTGTAATAGCAGAGTAGAGATAACTGTGTTTTATTCTGCCTATACATCAGAGTTTGTCTAGGGAAATAAAGTGTTTCCCAAAGACCAGTGGGGAGCATGGGAGAAAGAGCCGGCACAGGGGTTTTCACGTCCTAATAAATAAGTGGTTAAGGCAGGAGAGAGATCTTAGCAGCGAGAAGGTGGGTAGAAATGTTGAATGTGTAGGAGCCTTGGAAATAGTTACCAGCATCAATCAGAGGCAAAAGGGAATTTCAGAGGAGAGATATTCAGTGTGATTGAATCTTTAAGGAACTCCGTATTTATGACTCATGGTGATTGTAAGGTTACCTGTTGCCTACATGTGACCACAGAAGGACATTCACTTTTCCCCCCAGGAACAGAAAATTAACCCCATTAAAGTGAGAATAGGAGATAAACATAAATCGTGCTTGATTCCTTCACATTTTTGGTGCATATTACTTGTCAGTTATAATGGTAATCATGATAAAGTATTAAAGAATGTTACACAGGGCAGTGCCTGTGGCTCAAAGGAGTAGGGCGCTGGCCCCATATGCCAGAGGTGGCGGATTCAAACCCAGCCATGGCCAAAAACTGCAAAAAAAAGAAAAGAAAAAGGAATGTGAAACAAAGCACTGGTTTCCCAGAGTTTACAGTCTGGACTTAGGCTTCCTGCATTTCTAATCTTGTCTTCATCATACTTACCATACAGACATTGTGAAGGTAAGTGATATTACGCATGTAAAAACATGTTTCCTGGGTGATTCTTAAAATTTTGGCTTTTATTTTATTAAAATATTACATTCAAGTTACAAATTGTGGCACCATGAGCTTTTCAAAAGTAGGACTATGCTCTATGGAAGTAACTTCATACCAAGTATGGATTCAGTAGTATAAGCCAGGAGAACACCTTGGGTCTCTCCTACAGAAGGCTTTGGTGAGCTTTGGAGATGTCAAGATCAAAGTCACCTAGAGGATCTGCTGTAGACTATAGCCAGACCCAGTTGTTCATTGTATCACAATTGTAAGAATTCAGTATGTGTTCTGATTCTGTCCTTATAAAGGGACAGACTTGAGTCAAACTATAGGACATATTTATCCTATTGATGACAGTCCCCTTGTTAATTGTGTTATTGTGATTCTGAGAGACTCTCGGCACGTGGAAGTGAACATACCTCCTTTCAGGGTGATTCACATTCTCAAATTACGTGCTTGGGACCTAAACGTTTGGAAGAATTCTTGACGTGGGAGAAGTCAGCTCTGGCTTTGACCCCTGGAACATATAGGCAAAACAGGCAAAAACACCAAGCTGTGCCTCCCTACCCCTCTGTGACCAAATACCCTGTTCTCCACTTACCTCCAGTACTCTCAGTGGCTTCCAACCATGTTGACACTTCTGTGCTTAGCATCTAGGTCATTATAGCTACGACCATGAGAAAACATCTTGAGATGTCAGTATTTTTTCTACTCACAGAATTGCTTTTGTTTTTGATGCATGATCTTTGTAAGAAATGACAAAATTTAAGGAATGTTCATGAGAACCAGTACAAAAGGTGTGAACAATAAGAACTGCATAAGAAAACTGGAACTTTGCTACATTTTTCTCTATGCTTCATCGATGGATAGAAAGAGGAAAAAGAATATTTTGACACACAGTAGATACTTCAACTACATCCTGACAAAATCAATTGCTATTCTTTTGTTGAAGTAATGAAAACAGCATTTTGATTTGAAACTTCTGATAGTAATAATGCAAATAGCTGTGTTTCATGTTTCTTCACAGGAGTTTTATTTTTGAAAACAATTAATAATATCAAAGTGTATCTTTCCTTTCAAAGTTAGTGGGTTTATAATGGATTTGTATTCATATAATTTTTATTGTATATCAGAAAACAGAATATATTCTCATTAAAACAGCAGGGGAAAAAATAAAGAAATCTCAATTTAATTAAGGTGATGTTAAAGTTGATGTAGTTAGATATGCATATAAACTTTTCAGTGTAAACTTCTGCATTCAGGAGTCTATGAGATGATGATAACATCTTCTTAGGCAAAAAGTTTTAATAAAAATGTGAACCAATTTAGTATATTCCTGAAAGGAAATATTAAAATTAAGAGAAAGGAAGTATAAATAAGATTTATTTTTAGTGCACCATATAAAATTGCTTTTTGTTCATGGGATGCTCTTAATGTCTTTTGAAAGAATACATTTTAGAATCTTGAGGTCAAATATCATCAGTAAGAGTATTTTTCTAGTTGGCAGACAGGATCTTGTTAGCTTTTCTGTCTCTGCTATTATAATTTTGCTCACAGCCCTATCTCTTTCACCGGAGCTCCTCTATAGGGCTCTAAGTGCTCACCCTACCCCCATTCTTGTTCCTCATGTAAGTGCTGAAATGTAGACCTGAGAAAACCACCAATTGGCTTGACACTCTTCAGTGATTTCCCATGACACTGAGTAAAATTAAAATTTTTGAACCCAATCTACAATACTCCTTATTATTTCCACCTCTGCAGATTTCCTTACTCTGGTTCACTAAGGTTCCCAAGTTCTCCAAGTTCTAACATTGTAAGACTTACCTTAAGCTTTGCTAGTCTTGACTGTACCGTGCTACCTTGTGATTCATTATCTAAACACACTAGTCTCATTTCTGCCCTAGGTCCTTGAATTTGCGCCTTCCTTTAACTAAAATCTTCCTTCCTTAGATCTTTACTTGCTGATTCGTTCTTGTCCATTAAAAGGGAAACAATTAATCTGCACTCTACCCTTTTTATTCATTTTTCATTTTGTTGTTGTTGTTACTGTTTGCTTGTGAGTCCACGTTCCTGCTTATAATCCTCAGTTTGGCGGGTTCTCTGTTTTCAGTAAAGTCTTATTGTGCCAAATAACCACAACCACCAAACAATCTCTCTCTCTCTCTCTCCTATCTCTCCTCTCTCTCTCCCTCTACTAGGGAACCTCCCCTTTTTTACCTCAGTGCCTGGAATGGGGCTTGCCATATAATACGCATTTTGTTACTTTTGAATCTTAAATATATAAGGCTCCTTTTTGAATAGGAATTCATGTAAGTGAATTATTTCCTATAAAGTATTCTTTTTTAAAAAATACATGTATTTTATTATTCTTCATTACATTATTTCCCCCCCCCCACCCCCCCAGGGGTGAGACAGAATTTATTTACAGAAAAGAATACAGAAAACACTAAAGCTCCTGGTAGAGGGAGAAAATTCAAGTGGGGAGAGAGAAGCTCTCTCCATTTCTCTCCCAGTCTTTCCCCGTCTCCTCCTTCAGGCCTTTAGTCTCAGGGTATATATAGGTGTATGGGTTCCTTGGCCAGGAAACGAATGAATACAGTCCCTTTCTGTGAAGTATTCTTTGCACAACTTTTCAACTGGCTAACTTCTACTGAATTTTAATGCTGTTTCCTTAGAGATGCCTAGACTGACCTTTACAATCTTTCATTGTTTCCTTTCTTTTGCTTCATAGCACTTATGAAATTTTATATTTATGTTTATAGACAGAGTGTTTCAAAGGGCAGAATATGTTTGCATGTGTATATATGTTTGTGTATACATACAGACCCAGAAGTGTGTGTGTACCATCATGGGTATGCTGTGATGCCAACACATCAAGGTGCTGATGAAGGAATCTAAGAGGCTTTTCTTCTTTTCATAGGAATGCTTGGGTAAACCAGGTTGTAGGCACATGCATATGATTTTATTTTATGGTAATTAATGCCACCCCAAAATTTCATTAATAAATAATAGTTTCTGAACATAATATTAGCTAATTTAAGAATACATTAAAGTGGGCTATTTCTCAGATGTAAAATAAGAAAAGAATATCTACTATGTACTGATTTTTTATTGAGCAGAAATAAAAATGCCTATAACCTCTGTACCTTATTAGCTTTCTGGTATGTTTTAGCTCATTTTATGTTAAACCAAGCATATCCTCATACATTTTGAAATGATTATAAACCAATATAGCAGGATGCCATTATAAGTCTATAAAGGCATACATAAAATAAAATCATAACTTTACTTAAGACCATAATTAATTAAAAATCTCAAACAAGACTTTTCAAAATAAAACTTAAAAAATTATTTTCAGGATAACTTCAATAATGAAACACTGGAAAACTTATTGCTTTTAATTCAACCTACTGATGAGAGGTTCACTGAACATATAGAAAGTAGCTTTGAATGATATTGAAACTCCAAAGGACTCAGAAGCCAGAGGTCTCAGGTGGAGTCCTGAATATGCCTCTTTACTAGTTGTTTTTTTTAAGGAATATTTTCCCCCCTACTGCGCTCAAGTTTCCTCTCCTGTAATTGAGCATAATAATACGTGGGTTTCTGGTGAAAATTAACAAGATCATATATATGTTAAATAAATATTGTAAGCTACACAATATATGTAAATGTTAGTTGTAATTATTTTGAAAATGCTTTCAGTTTCATTTCAAAGATCTCCATGTAGTTGGAAAAGTATATGTCACAAGTGAAATATAGTAGAATCTCCATAGTTCACCATCTCCCTACATTGAGCTCTTCCTTAAATTGACCTAATTTTCATAGATTAGACATGAACTGTACATACGGAGCAGTACAGTAGGCCTGGTTCCTTATGTTGACCAGTCTGTTATAGTCCCTTGGGTGGCCAACTTACAGAGGTTCTACTACAGTTACAGACACTAAAAGTTCAAAGATGCAAATTCCCATCCAGGCACAGTGGCTCATGCCTATAATCCTACCATGTTGGGAGGCTGCGATGGGAGGATCATTAGAGCTCAGGAGTTTGAGCTTGAGTGAGACACTGTCCCTACTAAAAACAGAAAATTTTGCCAGGCATTATGGTGGGTGCTTGTAGTCCCAGATACTCAGGAGGCTGAGGCAAGAGGATTGCTTGAACCTAGGAGTCTGAGGTTGATGTGAGTTGGGCTGTCACCATGGCACTCTAGCCTGAGCAACAGAATGAGTCTCTGTCTAAAAAAGAAAAAAAAATGCAACCACCTTTGGCATTGAGCATGGAAATGCTGATAGATAGAATGGAATGTTGGTGTCATAGGCAAAAGTACAGTGCCACTGACCTGTGCATCATGCAAAGTCAAATCTGAGGACTCCACCATTACCCTGCCCCACTGTGGGTTACCAGGCAAAAGCTTATTTATCTGTATGCCACTATCTTCCCTCTGACTGCATAATTCTCACTATATCTACATGAATTACATCAAACAGCTTATAGTGACATACGGTTGTTTAGATGGCTATAGTTACTGGCCAGTTAAGGTACCAAAAACGTCAACAAGTTTCAGAAAAAGGACCTAATTCAGAGGTGGGAATGGCATGTACCAAGCACAGAGACTTACCCATTCAGAGAAAACCATAGTTCTTGTTAGGTTGAGTTCTTCCTGACATTCTCCTTGGTCAATCTTCTATAACAGGATCCAACTATTAGTCTCAGCTTTCTTGAAATTGAGGCAGATTAGGGAAATTTTCAAAAGCAACTAATCCATTCCAAGCTTTTAGAACATGAGTCTTTGTGATTTGGTCATATTACCAATGGTAAGGCCCTGACAAAAGGCATTCACTGAGGTCATTTTGTACACTATGTAACAGGACAATCTTACTACACTAAGGAATGCAAGAATGTCCTGAGAGGCACAGGAACCAGATTTGTCACAAAGGTAAAAGAGTGGACCCCCACCCCGAGCCACAGTAAGTACCAGATTTTGCAATAGAGTTGTTTGTAAGGATGATTTTTTAAATCCCCATTATCATGATGAAAAATGGCCCATTACGTGACCACTCTTCTGCAAACTAGGTGTTCCTATTTTCTAAGGAGTGAGATGATGTGACTTTGGAGCTAATTAATATCAATAAAATTTGACCTTCATTGGGATTCTGAGAGTAGGCACTTAATATAGAATAAAAATGCATTCTTACAGAATTTCTCTTATGATGCATATCACGTGAGCACTAAAGAGATTAATTGTAAAGCTTTCCTTCTCTTGATGCCTTGCAATCACAAATGTTTGATTAAACGTACAGCCAAAATTTAAGAATTTAAGGGTCGGTACATTTTTATCTTTCTATTTTCACCTATTTATAACCACTCTGTTTATTTCTAAGTTTTTTTCCGTATGTTCAGTGAAAACTCATGTATATTTCACTTAATAGGATTAATTATTACCTTTACACTAATTGTAATTAAATTCCCCTTGAGTAATTATGTAAGTTAACTTTGACAATTTACATATATGGAAGAATATTTTGTAGAATAATGATGTATTGTACTGCCAAGCACAATAAAGAGCATAAGGGTATGAACACCGAATGAAAGAACTCTAGGTTCTAATACATTAAGCTTTTCTTATGTGTGTTAATATATATGTAATTGCAAATTGTGCTACTAAATATATTGCATTGCTTGTATATGGTAATGATCCCTTGATGCAAACCTATGACAGTCGGCATTTCTACTAAAAATTACTTCTGAAACATATAACTATTTCCCTCCTTTTAAAAAAGGTATTAATATTCTAAGATCTTGTTAAATAGCCTTATGCTTTAGAAGATAAATGCCCTCAAAATTGGTAATTTATATGCAAAGCAAATGAAAAAGCCTTTCCTGAAAGCATCTATCCTTGATTGTGCAAATTAAGGCTTTCTTCATTTATGAAGCTTATTGTTTAACTGTTATTTATACCTAATGGTTAGTTTGTATGTTACTACATTAAGAAGTCAGTGTTCTGAAGATGCCATATGACACCGAAATGGCCATCTTTTGAAATTATGGGATGCTTCATTGCAGAGTCAGACTCTAATCTGCAACCAATTTGTGTCAGCTTTCTGCATAGAAAAGATCTCAAATCCTTCCTTAAACCAGGAATCAGCTGAAGGTTTGTCTTGGTTTCATGAGCCCAGTGCAATTAGGCGGCACGTGAATGTGGGCCACATGCATTTATTGCTCTTCCTAGCATGTGTTACTTTGATGTGTTAGGTCGGAAGGCTCACTCTTTCCTGGGCAGCCTTCCTCCTGGGTCTTTATACTGCTTAGCAGTTGAGTCCAGACTTTGAAACACAGCCTAATTTAGAGGCAGATGCTGCAGCTGCTGCTGTCATTTCAGATGATTTTTTTTTTTCACTTTGATGTCAGCTTAGAATCTTGGGTGTTGTATCAGTAAAGCAGCGTCTGCAATTCGCAATATAGAAAGCACACCATTTAAGCTTTTGTTTTAGCCTTCAAATCAAATTTCAACACCCTCTAAGCTACGAAAAAATTGTAGTTGGGCAAAAATGTACGGAATTTTGCACACTATTAAGTGGAAGAAAGGTATGAATAAAGAGTATATATCAGATCTGCTAATAGCTGATAAACTCTGATAACAAAATGTGTGCAATGTAAGTAAATTAAATGTGTATAAATGGCCATATGTTTCTTCATCTTGTTCCCTTTCTATCTGATTAACATGGCATAGGGTTTTTCTCTTCTAAATGTTTGTCTGAGTCATCTTGAAAGCATTTTGGATTCATTATTGATATTTTGTCGTTGCGAACTATAAGCTTTACCTTAGCCTGGAGCTTACTAAATCCTTTGGGGACAGGACAAATAATGGACCTGTTTATCTTCATTTTCACTAATTGAAAATCCTACATCCGAGAACCTGCAAGTCTTATTAGCTTTCTAAATCGGAAAAATGACTTCAATATCTCCAAATCACTGAGTAATTAATACAAGGAACAGTTTTAAAACCTAAAAGAAGTAGCGATTTGGGAGTTAGTTACTAATAAACCTATAGGACGCTACGTACAGTTTCAGCTAATGGAAGCCCCAAAATGCATGGCAGAGTCCTTTTTTTACTTTCCTTATTGGCAAGAATCATTTAGCAAGAAGGGATGGGAGAACAACAACTTCTTTGTGTATGCCATTTTGCTTTTTCACACAAAGAGTTTTAAAAGAAGTAAACTGCTCCTGTCTATAAGAAAGTAAAACAATACAGAATTTTTTTTTGTTTGATGTCATTTCACTGAAATTTATAGAGAAAAATTAACGTTGTCTTTATTGTGGTACATTGACATTAAGGCAAGCCTGAATTCTAGTTACCAAAACATATTTTTGTGAGGATCATTTGCTTTTTATTTTTTCTTTCTCTCTAGAAATTGTCATTATAACATATCCTAAGAAGAAGTATTTCAGAATATGGCCATGATAAATTTTCTCTGTGGACAGAAACAAAAGTAATTGTTGGCTGGGCTCAGGGGCTCATGCCTGTAATTCTAGCACTCTGGGATGCTGAGGTAGGTGGATTGCTTGAGCTTAGAAGTCTGAAAACAGTCAGAGCAAGAGCAAGACCCCCATCTCTACTAAAAATAGAGAAACTAGCCTGGAGTTGAGATAGGTGCCTGCAGTCCCAGCTGCTCAGGAGGCTGAGGAAAGAGGATTACTTAAGCCCAAGTGTTTGAGGTTGCAGTGAGCTATCATGCCCCAGCACTCTACCCAGGACGTCTGGGAGACTCTGGAGACCCAGGGAGACTCTGTCTACCCCATTTCCCCACCCCTCAAAAACAAGAAAAAGCAATAGTAGTTTTTGATAAGAACAAACCAGGTTTTAAAAATTGGTGAATATTTATTTTAACTTTATTTTAACATAAAACATTGGAAATAACCTAAATGCTTTAAAAAGTAACAGGTAAGATAAATGTTGTATAGATATTCAAAGGAATACTATGCAGTCATTTTAAATATTTATGAAGACTTTTTACTAGCAATGAAAATATCATAACAAAGCTAGATAAAATCATAAGAAAAACACATATGATGATAAAAGTGACTGTCTTTGATTAATTGCAATATGAGTTTGCTCTTATTTCTGCTTTTCTATACATTCAAAAAATTATATTAAGCAATAATTTGTAACTTTTTGTAAAGTAATAAAAGTACAATTATTTAAAAATATCTATTACATGAGTATCTTACTATTTGCAACAAATTGCACTTGCATAAATGGGAATTTGCTCACTAGCTCTGCTTTTTAACTTAAAAAATTAAATTCCATTCATTCGTTTAAAAAATCAAATTAAATTCTCATTTTCTAGAGTTAGCATAAATATATTAATGTATGTTGTATAATGTAAACAGGGCTCTTCTCTTTTTTGCCATTTTTCTAATAACAAAATTATAATTTTCACATTTTTTTTACTTTGATCATGCAAACTATGTTAGTGCCAAATAGAAGTATTCTAATGTGATTAATTTTACTTTCTTATATTTAAAAAATTAAATGTTGGATTTTCTAGGCATCACCAAATTTGGCAATAATAACTATAATCCTTTGAATTTCATAAACATGAAAAATAATTTTTAATATTATATTTCACAAAATGTCACTAAATTGTGGTATAGAAGATATACATATTTATATTGAAATCAGGCTAAGCTTGAATAGACTTTCACTATCCAACATAATACCCAGTAACCACATGGAACTAGTTAAATTTAAATTAATTAAAATTACGTAAAACATTGATACTCTACATTCAAGAAAATGCCATGAAGGCTATCTGTAACAGTACGATCAAAACATTTCTGAATGTATATGAATCGTGCCCTATGATTGCACCAATGTACAGAATTATGATTCAATAAAATTATAAAAAAAAAATAAAAAATAAAATAAAATTACGTAAAACTAGAAATTCATTTCTCAAATCATACCAGCCTCATTTCAAGTACTAACTAGTCACATGTGACTTGCGGCTATGGTCCTGGTCTTCAAATGTATAGAACATTTTCATCATCACAAAAATTTTATTCGAAAGCACTAGTAGAGATAACATGCCTCTAATTTTATCCCCCACAGCAAGTTTAGAGAACGAAATTTTCAGATGATTTTCTGAACTTTCTTTTTCAATTTTGTTCTTACACAGACATTTCAGAGAAAGAGACAGACAGACAGACTGTCTCAGCATGTTTTGTTTGCCATGTGTGTTCATGTGACAAAAGAAAGACATATGATTGAACAATAGTCTGTACTAAAATAAAATCCATCTTTTAAGCCTTTGTTCTTACAATATATGCTTTTTTCAAAGCCCAGATGTTTCTTTCTTTTTTCTTTCTTTCTTTCTTCTTCCTTTTTTTTTTTTTTTTGGTACTTTAACATGAGCACAGAGCCCTGAACAAATAGAAAGTGTGGGAAAAACCTGGAGACTACCAACCACTTAAAATGAAAGGTAAAAGGAAAAGGATCCATTTTCAGAAGATAAAGCTTACTAAAAATGTTATTTTAAAGAAGAATAAAAATAAATAAAACAATGGCATACGTATTACACCATCCTTTAGGGTGTTGTGTGAACCTCGTGTAGCACACGAGAGATCTTAAGGAGTAACTGTGCTGAGTATTGTTCAGCCAGCAAAATTTGAGATCAAAGGAGAGATCAGAGTTATATTTTTAAAAAGAATATCTGAATATACAAAATCATAAACATGGAAGTAAAAACTTTCATTATATTTTTGTTTAGTTATGACATTGTGTAATTGATGTGTTTATTTCTATAAGAATGTTTTACACTCTATGTTAAATACTTCAATGAAAATATTTCAGATTGTATATGAAGTCAGCACATTGTGCCCCATGATTGCACCAATGTACACAATTATGATTTAATAAATAAAAAAATAATATGTATATGTGAAATAGCAACATACAGAAACAATAACTGTAATGTCTTATTGATTATAAAAGTGGTATATTAAATGGATAAAAGAACACACACAAAAAGAATGTTTTACTCTAAAAAATTGTACCTAACATTCTATCCTAAGCATTTTAAAAATTAGTTAAAAGTTCTTCATAAGAAATAAATTTCATTATTTTGTTGACTTGTGGAATTTATTTAACTTTTCTATCACTTTGGAATATTTGGGTTATTTTGAATTTTCTCATTTTAAATGATGTTACCCAAAACTTTTTTTTTTTGGCTTGGATTCTTATGCCCATCTGTTATTATTTCTTTAGCCTACATTTTAGAAAAGAAATTTAGAATTCCTACATTATGGATTGCAAATTTAAAAGTTTCTTACTATTTAAAAAAAATTTTCTTACAAAAGTGTGGTACTGATGTGCTTCTCCAATAGCAGTGAATATGAATACCTGTTGCTCCTAATACACCATCAGAATATATATTAAATTTTATTTCCTCAAAAAATAATGTAATATGAACTAGTATAGAGAAATGGAACAATTTCCTTTCCCATGCATTAATCCAAATTTCTTTAAAATGTGTAACACATATCAAATAAACAATAGTATTTACTATAGCATTAGTTTTCATTAAAAACAAAATCATAAATATGTGTTAAATCACATTTATACCAATAGAATATATTTTAAACATAGTTTTTGTTATATTGATGTTGAGTTTTTAAAAGTGAAATACAATTATTTTAATCTATAGAAGAATCTTCAAATTTATTTGGAAGACAGTAAAAAGAAAAGATTGAGAAGTACATCTGATAATTATGCAAATTGTCTTTTTCAGTTAATTTCATTCAATTAAGGCAAAAGTATATTAGGGGACACATGAATGGATAAAACAATATTACACTATTAAAATTCTTTCAATGTAGTTTATGATAGGTCTCAAAGAAAGTAAATGAGAAAAATAAAATGGCGGTGACTACAAAACATTGAACATCTTGCCTTGCAATCATCTCTGAATCTTAAAGAACATTTTGGTAGTAGCAGTCTTTAAGTAGCAAGTATGTGGTAGACCTTGGGTTAGGCCCAAGGTCATTTGTTAAATGAGCATAAGATGTGAGGCGTGAACTACTGCAAGGCTTTGTTCAGTCCACATGTTAAACTACTTTGCATACATTGTATGTAATGTTATCATTAATGAGAGGTAGACCTGTTCATGGGGCTTTAAAGAAGTAAGAGTCTGACCTCAGGAATCTTACAATTTATTTATATATTATGGAGATATAACACTATGTGAACAAGTTTTATGATGGTTCATGCAATTGTCCCAAGGTTTTTGAGTAGTCTATGAGGAGATTCTCTGGTCCACAAAGTCATTCAAGGAACCAGATTTCTTTCCTGTTGGCTTTTTACCATCTTCTATGATATTTCTGAGGTCTATAGGGTCAATGCTAACTCATGAATAGCACATCTACTTTATTTAGGATAGACAGGAGCCAGACCCAAGTGTTTCAAGAGTTGACCCTCTGAATTGCATATATAACTTTCACTAACGTAAGAACTTGCTCACATCCAGTTGCAAAGAAGTTTGGGAAATGTAGTCTCAGTCTGATCAGTCATGTGATCAGGAGCAACCAGGAACAGGAGTCCAGATATTTCTGCCCATTCATCCTGAGCTACAGTTTAGGTTTATCATGCACTGATTACTAACGTATCCAAATCCGGCAAGACAAAGCACATTCACACATTAAGTTTTGTGAGGCAAGTTTATGATGTACAGATAGGCAGCTAGGGACAGAAGATGTCACATCCATTGTGAGCTGGTCCCTTGAAGGCCCAAACAAGCTGTCCAAGTTGAATAGTCTTGATTCATACCCTACTTGTACCACAACTGGGAGACCATGAAAGGCATCCTGCCCCGAGTTATATTCCGCAAGGGTGATGTGACTCACTGGACCAACTTCTGAAGGATGGCTTGCTTTCAGGGGGAGAGAACAAAACCCAGGGCATTCTCAGGCTGTCCACATCTTCCTCAAGATGTAACATTCCCAAAGAGGAACACTAATGTTGCCCCGGCTAGTCAGGCAGTTCCTCCTTATTTTATGATATTACATTCCCAGAAAATTCCATAGTTATTATTGAAAACTACAAGCAGGAATGGGGGTGAGAGAAAAACTGAGTTGATTCAAGGTCTCCCAGAGAATTTTTCTGCATTTTGCTTCTAGCAAAAACTTAGTGGGATGGCCATGATTTAATTTGTGAAAATAATGAAGAAAAGAATGGAGAGTGGACAGGGTTTCATATTCAACTAAACCTACTGATCCACATTTCCCCAATGGCATTAATATTTCAAAAAAAAAATATTTCATTTAACCATATTTGTTTTAACCCATTTTATTTTTTTCCCCTCCTTTATGTTTTGTTATAACTTACAGTCTGTGTAATCATAGTTTTTTTTTTCCCTTTCTCTCTAAGAGTTGGAGATGACCATGAGGTAATCTACTCTAATTTTTATTATGTGTTGTTGATGAGGATGATTCAGTTAGATAAGGAATGTTTATAGCCCAAATTTCTTCTGCTAGTTAATATTAGATCTGAGGCATCAATTTATACCTTTTAAATTTCTTTCGGTTGATTTAGTTTCTAAAAAATAGTATACAAGTAAAATCATAAAAAGATACATTTATATATTTTTAAATCTAAATTTAAAATATATGTGTGAAAAGCTGCCTTTTGTGATAAAATGTATATGTTTTGAGGACTCCAACAACTTTCTTGGTCATTTTCCCCTTCTTTTAAGTTTAAAGTTTGTAATTGTATATATTTATAGGGTACAAGTGATGTTTATATAGGCATACAAGGTGAATTAATTATATCAGGGTAACCGGGATTTCGATTGCTTCAGGAAGTTAACATTTCTTTGTGTTAGGAACTTTCCAGTTCTTATCTTTTAGTTATTTTAAAGTATTACCCTAACTTATTGTGGATTATAGTTACTTTGTTATGCTATCAGATATTGTTCATTCTAACTATCTAACTGTATTTTTTCACCCTTGAACCAGCCTCACTTTAGACCCCTCTCCCAATACCCTTCTCAAGTATTATGTGAAGTTAAACAAGCCAGGCATAGGAAGACAAGTCTATCATGTTCTCACCCACGTGGGAGCTCAATACTAAAGACAATTGATCTCATGGAGAAAGAGAGTGGAATTACAATTTCCAACATCTTGAATAAATCTTAACCTATTTGAATTATCTATTTCTTGTTTTATTTTTTAATTTCAGCTAGAATTTAAAAATACTTTTTTTATTTTTGAGACAGCGTCTTATTCTGTGGTTTGGGCTAAAGCATAGTAGCATCATTCTAGCTTAATACAACTTCAAACTTCTGGGCTCCTCCTGAATGATCCTCCTGTCTCCACCCCCTAAGTAGCTGGGACTATAGGTACACAATACCCTGCCCAGCTACTTTTTTCTAGTTTTTATAGAAGTAGGACCTCACTATTTTGCCCAGGTTGATGTGAAACTCCTGGCTCAAGCAATCCCGCCACCTCAGAATTCGAAAGGATACAGGCATGAAACCCAGAGTTCAATCTAAAAATGAGTTTTAGGTAATCTGAGTTTAGGTTTCTTCTGGATTAGAAAGCAATTTTTTGATTGCCTTACATCTTTAGCATGAACAGTTTTGAATCTACATTTTCTTTTTTTAGTCATTGATCATTACCTAGTCTTCTGAAGTGTTCAACTTTCATGGAATTACTTTTCCTTCTGTACTTACATCCTATTAGCTCATGAAATATCTAATCAAGTTATACAAATTCAGTAACAAGCCCAGTTCACATAAACTTTGTGGGTTCAAATATAATAGAGTTTTATTAAACTTACAGCTTAACCAATGAAATGAATGTAGGAAGATAGGCTAAGATTTGTTTACAAGCTCAATGCTCCATGTATTGTGGGGATGAGTAAGTACATTACATAGAGGGAATGGGGGAGCTTCCAAGACTCCTTCTATGACAAACTGTAAAACCAAAATTTATACTTATGTGATCACTTGTCTTTTAACTTTGCCATTCCTTTCCCATCTTCAGCACCATTAATCACTAAGAGCCTCATATAAAGAACACTGGACTAGAAATTATGGAAAGCCTGACAGTTAAATATGGTCATTAACGTCAGTGGACTTGAAATACTGTATAGCAGGAAATAAAGAACATTAAAGGCAGAGTTCTGAAAGCTGGGAAGGAAATCAAGGATGAATTTTTTTTCATGTTCTTTCAGGTCTTCTAAAGAATGCCAATATATTAATACTAATTTTATTAAAAATATCAAGTTTTACATAATGCTGTTGATTCCCTATATCAAAAAAGTGACTAAATCTATAAAGGTACTATCCAAGTATTAAAGTAATCTAGATACAAACTTTTATTTGTTTATATGATTTGCAAAGAATTGGAAGCAGATTGAATGTTTCAACAGTGTGTAATCAAGTCCTTGAGAAGCTGTTCTCTAATTCTCTTGGACAGAAACAAGTAGACCTGATTAGTAAATATTATAGTAAAGCAGAACTTGTGGTTGTGTATGGATGAAAATGAAGTTCTTAAAAACCTCAGGCACTTATGAGTAAAATAAATGAATATTTAATATAAATGAACATACACATGAGTATCACATGAACTGTTTGTTATGCAATTGTAAAAATAATTTTATGAAGAATTTAAAAATTAATATTGAAAACTTTGGGGTATGATTTTTGGTATAAAATTATGAAATAAAATGGGCAATATAGTACAATCACAGCTATGAAAAATAATTACATAACCATGCACTCTAAAGACTATTGGTGATTTTAATTTTTTATTTATACTTGTTACCAGTAAAAAATAAAGGTTATTTTTTTAAAAAGTATTATATGTGTTTTAATTTTTCCTGATTGGCTAAGTGCAGTGGCTCATGCCTATAATCCCAGCACTCCGGTAGGCCAAGGCTATTGATTACCTGAGCTCAAGTGTTCAAGACCAGCTTGAGCAAAGTGAGACACTCAACTCTACTAAAAATAGGAAAACTAGCTGGACATCATGGCAGGTTCCTGTAGTCCCAGCTACCTGGGAGAGTGAGATAAGTAGATCACTTGAGCCCAATGGTTTGAGGTTGCTGTGGCTTAAAATTCCATAGTACTCTACCAAGGTGACAGAGTGAGACTCTGTCTCAAAAAAAAAAAAAAAAAGTTTCCTGATCTACTCTCTAACAAATGCTATGTTTCTAAGCTCCCCAACAATTTTTCCATATCTTAATGAGGATAAATTTTAGGCTTTAGCAACTATAGGCTATGGATGCTTCATCTACTGAAAAGGACAAGGACAAGACATTGTCATTATAACCTCCCCACGTCACATCAGGTGGCTTATATTAAATTTATGTACCTTATAACTGTGGATACCAGCCCCAGGGCTGTGGACTAGTATGGGCCTGTGGCCTGTTAGGAACTAGGTTGCACAGCAGGAAGCAAGCAACAGTGGAGACAGTGAAGCTTCATCTGTTCACTGTCTCCCATCACCTCCAGATGGAACCATCTAGTTGCAGAAAAACTAGGCTCAGGGCTCCCACTGATTCTGCATTATGGTGAGTTGCATAATTATTTTATTATGTATTACCATGTAATAATAATAAAAATAAAGTGCACAATAGAGGTAATGGCTCATTATCCCAAAACCATCTCCCTGCCCCAAAACCTCAAGGTTCATAGAAAAATTGTCTTCTATGAAACCAGCTGCTGGTGCCAAAAATGTTGGGAACCGCTGCCTTAGAAAGTAATGTAGTTGGAAACCTTTTTCCTGAAAAAGAATAGCTTTTGTAAATTATACTGAGATGAAAGATATATTTACATACAGATAATATAATTCAAAGTTGTTCTATTTATAGGCTATAATATGTATATTTTTTCAAGTATATGATAGTAAATGAAAACTTGATGACATGCCAGCTATCAGCTTAATTCATTCTAGATGATCAAAAGTTCCTTTAAGCAACTTACTCTGTAAAGGTTAAATAACACTTTTATATTCTACTTTGTAGGAAATTCTGTGGTAAGGTAATGAATTTCATAAGCGTATATAAGAGAAAATGTAACTAGTAATGGGTTGCCCAAGTGTTGAGTAGGTAAGCAAAAAATAAAATATTACTATCACCAATTTGTTTATTGCGCACAGTTTAGTTCCTGTGCCTCACCTACATTCTTCTTGCCTGACTTTTGTTAGAAAAGGTCACATTTTGAGTAATTGGCTGAAGGTATAATTAAAGCTAATTAACAAGTAATGCAAGCAAGACTGCACAATTATAGAAATGATTTTTACAGTGATAAACTATAGCAGAAAGTTAGAGTGTTGCAGCTTCTAAAATACATTTTTTCCCTACGCCTTATTTAAATTGTTACATGAGATAGAGTCAAGAACAGGTATAAAATTATGCACGTATTTGACAATGCATTTTTTGAAAATTATTTCTTTCTCCAATTAACCCAAGTCATCTATTCCTACAAAATTTAAATGAACCATGAATTTCATTCTACAAGTGAGACCATAGTAAAGATAGCTTTTTATAAGTAAATGAACTACATAGAATAATAAAGTCACATTTATTTTTTAGATCTTATGTCTAAAGTCTTTATGGTTTTAAAATTTTAAAACCTTGTAATGTAATGCCAAATCAATTATATTATAAAACACAAGGAATCATGAATATATGGAGGAAATTGTTAATAGAGGTGAATTTTAATATGCTGTTCTTTTCACTTCTTTTGATTCTTCAAAACCTTATATACACATATGTATCTGAAATAATACTGTCACTGATAGAAAGGCTTTCCTTGGAAGAAACTCATTTATATATTCACTTTCTATTGTCCTGATAGACCCTGAGCATGGACTTTTTTATTGCAAAATTTTCCCAATCACACTTTCTCCCAAATAAGTTTAAGTGGAAAGAATCTCGAAATCTCTCTCTCTCTCTCCCCCCATTCTATTTTTCTCCCTCTCTGTCTCTCCTATTTGTTTTTCTTTCTATATTTATTTTCTCCATTACTGCTAAGACCAATGCTTTTCACATTCTGTTCAATTCACTTCTTAGATCTAACCAATCTCCACAGTACCCTGATTCTCATTCCACTTCTACTTCTACTTCTTTTTTTTTCTCAATTTTTTTATTAAATCATTTAATAAAAAAAGTATATAGATCATGAATACATTTATGCAATTGTGGGATTTAATGTGTTGATTGATTCAATGTGTGTTCAATGTGTTGATTATTTGTACAAATTAGAGTGCTTACATCTTACTAATTAACATAGCCTTCACCTCATTTACCCAATTACAGTGTTAAGACATTTGTGTTCTATACCTGATAGATACAGTTCTTGCAATATGCTCCATAGGTGTGGTCCCCCTACTAACCTTCCCTATATTGACCCACCCCCTTCCTTTCTCCTCCCTGGGGTTGCTTCAATTGCCCGAAGTGTCCTCATAAAGTATTCTCCCAGGCCAATTTTTTGTACTTGCAATATGCTCCATAGGTGTGGTGCCAATACTAACCTTCCCTCTATTGACCCATCCCTTTCCCTTTCCCCTCCCAGGGTCGCTTCAATTGCCCAGGGTGTCATCCTCATAAAGTATTCTCCCAGGCCAACATTTTCAAGTGTTTCCCCTGCACTCTCTCTAAGAATTTTTATAATTTCATGTCTTAAGTTTAAGTCCTTTAAACAGTGAGAGTCAATTTTTTTAGAGAAAGGTGTGGTCCAGTTTCAATCTTCTACAGGTCTCAAGCCAACTCACCCAGCACCATTTGTTAAATAGGGAATCTTTACCCAAATTTATATTTTTGATAGACTTATTAAAGATCAAATGACCATAATGATCTGGGTTCACTTCTTGGTCTTCAATTCTGTTCCATACATCTATCTCTATATTTTTGTGCTAGTATCATGCTGTTTTGATCACTATTGATTTATAGTATAGTCTAAAGTCTGGAAGCGTGATTCCTCCTGATTTGTTTTTATTTCTGAGGAATGTCTTAGCTATTTGAAGTTTTTTCTGTTTCCATACAAAACAAAGGACTAATTTTTCCATATTTTTAAAATACGACAGAGATGCTTTAATAGGGATCACATTAAATCTGTAGATTGCTTTAGGTAGTATAGACATTTTAACAATGTTGATTCTTCCCATCCATGAGCATGGTATATTTTTCCATTTGTTAACATCTTCAGCTTTTCTCAGAGTTTCATAGTTTTTTTATAGAGCTGTTTCACGTTCTTAGTTAGACACACTCCCAGATATTTCATGTTTTTGGCAGTATTGTAAAGGGAATAGAGTCCTTGATTGTTCTTTTTTCCCCTTGACTATTGTTGGTATTTATAAAGGCTACAGATTTGTGAGTGTTAATTTTGTATTCTGAGACATTGCTGTATTCCTTGATTGCTTCTAGGAGTTTTGCTGTTGAGTCCCTGGGGTTTTCCAGATATACAATCATATCATTTGCCAAGAGTGATTGTTTGATCTCCTCTGGTTCTATTTGGATCCCTTTAATTGCCTTCTCTTGCCTGATTGCCATGACTAAGACTTCCATTACAATGTTAAAAAGCTGGGGAGACAACAGGCATCCTTGCTTGGTTCCTGATCTGAGTGGAAATGATTTCAATTTTACTTCATTCAGTATGATATTGGCTAAGAGTTAGCTGTCGATGGCATCTATTAGTTTAAGAAATGTTCCTTCTATACCTATTTTCTTAAACATTCTAATCAAGAAAGGATGCTGGATATGATCAAAGACTTTTTCTGCATTAATTGAGAGAATCATATGGTCTTTGTTTTTTTTAATTTGTTTATGCAATGTATTATATTTTTGGATTTACATCTATTGAACTATCCTTGGGACCCTGGGATGAAACTCCCCTGGTTGTGATGTATAATTTGTTTGATGTGTTGTTGGATTCTGTTTGCTAGGATCTTATTGCTTATTTTTACATCGATAATCATTAGAGGTCTATAATTTTCTTTTCTTGTTGAGTCTTTTCCTGGTTTGGGAATCATGGTGATATTTGCTTCATAGAATGTGTTCAGAAGTATTCCTTCTTTTTCTATGTTTTGGAAAAGGTTAAAGTAATATAGGTACTAGTTCCCTTTTTAAAGGTTTGGTAGAATTCTGGTGTGAAGCCATCTGGTCCCAGACTTTTCTTTGGGGAGATTTCTTATAGTTGATACTATTTCAGAACTTGTTATAGGCTTGTTCAAAATTTCCAGTTCTTTCTTGCTAATTCTAGGAAGGTGGTGTGCTTCCAAGTATTGATCAGCTTCCTTCAGATTTTCATATTTTTGAGAATAAAGTTTCTTGTAATATTTATTAAGGATTTTTTAAATTTCTGAGGAGTACATTGTTATTTTGTATTTGCCATTTCTGATTGATGAAATTAGAAATTTTACTGTTTTTTTCCTGGTTAGGTTAGCCAAAGGTTTATCTATTCTATCGATCTTTTTAAGAAACCAACTTTTTTGTTGATTGATCTGTTGTATAATCCTTTTGTTTTCAATTTCATTTAGTTCTGCCCTAATTTTAGTTATTTCTTTTCTTCTGCTAGGTTTAAGGTTGGAATGTTCTTCCTTTTCCAGTTGCTTGAGATGTTTCATTAAGTTGTTGAGTTCCTCTCTTTCAGTTCTTTTGAGGAAGACTTGCAATGCTATAAATTTCCCTCTAGGACTGCCTTTGTGGTATTCCAGAGGTTCTGGTAATTCATGTCTTCATTATCATTTTGTTCCAAAAATTTGGTAATTTTCTTCTTAATCTCATCTATGACGCAGCTATCATTCAGCACGAGATTATTTCATTTCCATGTTTTTATATGAATATGCAGATTCCTGTTGTTACTGAGTTCAACTTTTATTCCATCATGGTCTGAGAAAATACAAGAGTGATTTCTATTCTTTTAAATTTGCTGAGGTTAGACTTGTGTCTTAAGATGTGATCAATTTTGGAGGATGATTCATGAGCTGATGAGAAGAATTATATTCAGTTGTGTTAGGATGAAAAGTTCCGTAGATGTCTGTTAAATGCAAATGTTGAATGGTTAAGTTTAAGTCTAAAATTTCTTTGCTTAGCTTATTGGAGGATATATCCAACACAGCCAAAGGGGTGTTAAACTATCCAACTATTATGGTGCTGAAGGAAATTACATTGTTCATGTCTGTTAGAGTCTATCTTATAAATTGAGGCACATTCCGGTTGGATGCATAAATGTTAATAATTGAAATCTCATTATATTGAGTGTTGCCCTTATCAAATATGAGGTGACCATCCTTATATTTCCTTACATTTGTTGGTTTAAAGCCTATTATACCTGTGAATAAAATTGTAACACCTGCTTTTTTCTGATTTCCATTTGTCTGAATTATAGATGACCATCCCTTTGTTCTGAGTCTATGCTTACCTTTTAAGGTAAGGTGAGATTCTTTAATACAGCAGATAGCTGCATGAGTTTTTGTATCCAGTCAGGCAACCTGTGCCTCTTTAGAGGGCGATTTAAGCCATTCACATTAATTGAGAGCATTGATAAGCCTGATAGTATTTTGAGTATCAAGATTTTTGAAAGTCCAGTGGAGATTTTTAATCCTTTCAACACTGTGGAATTTGGAATTTGATCAAAAGTTTCTGAGTGAGTTTGGTTTGGTGGTGGAGGATCGTGCTGTTCATTATGGAGGATAGGTCTGAGAATATCCTGGAGAGCTGAGTTAGTTATGGCAAATTTCTTCAACATGTGCATGTCATTAAAGTATTTTATTTTTCCATCATAAATGAAACTCAGTTTAGCTGGATACAGGATCCTGGGTTGAAAGTGATTTTGTTAAAGGAGATTAAAGGTCAATGACTACCCTCTTCTATTTTGAAAGGTTTCAGCAGAGAGATCTGCAGTCATTCCAATGTTCTTCTTCTTCTTCTTTTTTTTTTAATTGAATCATAGCTGTGTACATTAGTTCAATCATGGGGTACAATGTGGGGGCTTCACATGCAATTTGAGATATTTTTATCAACCTGATTGACATAACATTCATGATATTTTCTCGTTTACTATATGAAAACATTTTTGATCTGTATATTCGAAGGGTCATGTACAGAATTTTAAATGGTAGATATTTAAAATAAATATCCATGTAATAAAATAATGATGTAAAAATGGCTAAAGATATTTTTGTTAATTTTCTTACATATTGAGGTGTATGTATCCTTCTATAAGTTTAAAGTTATTACTAGGAAAAAGCTTGAGTATTTATTAATTCCTATAATAAGATATTTAAACTCTAACACACATTCTTTAAATTACATTTTGATGAGTAGAAGCACATTTTTTTTCAGGGAGGAAAAGAAGGAAATGCTGGCCAGGTTTGCATACCATTGATAGGAAAAGTCTTCCCTCCTTTAGAAGAGATGATCGTTTTCTGTAAGGTGGAACTACATCTGAACTCTTGGGTCACTGCTTCACAGATGAACTATTTTAAAGCAAAAACGACCCCCAAAAAACTTTGTGTTAAAAATGATACTGATTTGCTTACATTTGAATCTGCCTGCAGCTGCTCCCTGGGTCTCCCCTCCCGACACAGCCTCCACCTCACGGAAGAGTAATATTTCAGAACTTGTCACGGGCAGTTCCGTGGACTCTGTGGCTGCTGATGTCTGACAAGCTATTTATCATGTTGCTAAGTGCCAGCATTAAATTATCCCCGCTGTTATGACAGCAGCATTATTCACCAGGATTGCAGCCTGCACCAGGGTGCGCCCAGCTGCTCTGTCTTCCTTTTTGTCTTTTCGGAGGTGTATTGATCTCTGCCCTGTGTATGGGAAGAAGAAAGACAGATGGGAAGGGAAGGGGCGTAAGTGATCGGAGAGCGGAGGAAGGAGAAGGAAGGGAGGAAGACAAGAGGGGTGACCAGTTACACTTCCTGCTGTGTTCACTGATGCTCCTCCAGACTCAAAAACTTTTTTTAATTTACAGAATCAGATTTCTTTGTTAGATCCCACTTCCTCCTATGAGGAATTAAGGTGCAAATATATTGAAATGGATATTGATAGGAACGCCCGCTGTGGAATTGCCACCTATACATTTGTAAGAAAGTTTTCTGCATTCGTCACCTTTCTCTGCTCCTCCCTTGACAGCCAAGAGCCCACAGGAGAACCGTTTGCTTGGAGTGTCTGTGACACGGAATAGTCGTGAGCAGTTATTTTACTCAATAGAATTTTATTCAGTTTTGTGGGACTCCAGAGCAATTCAAATTTCAGGGTGAATATGTCTCCCCAGAAGCCTCAGGAGTTGAAAATGCTGGGAGAAAATACAGTCGTCAGCATTTTCCAATTTTTCGAAGAATCTCAGGGTGCAAGGATCCTTCTTTAAAGTTAACTGGCACCTGACTCAGAGGGCCACTTTCCTGGTTCTCCAGGGGCTACCATGTAAGTGATGTCGCCCGCAGGAAACCAAACTCCATCAGCAACGTGATTTGTAAAGACACGGTATAATGTAGAGCGGGGAGGGGCTGCGGCAGGGCCCCCACGTCGGTCTGTGCCACCAGTGGCCCGGGGACCAAGCCCCCAGCGCTGCGGGCGCCCTCTCCCCGCCGATCCCCGGCTAGCTATAATTCCTCCTCCATTCCCCAAAGTCCTCAAGCTGAATTCTAAACAAATCGAATCCTTCCATCTAAATGCCTTGTTGCTTCTCATCCTAAATTCACGGTTTCAATCTCCGGATCACGTCTTGTGTGAGTTTGCGTTCAGCTTACTTCGTTGAGATGCTTTGGGGACCTTGGCCCTTCTGCACGTCTTACGGCCCCAGACCAACACTTGGAGTGAGCGGACGCGCCGCTCTGCCCACCCTGGAAAACACTGCGTGGTTTTACAGCCGCTTCCTGACCCTCCAACCTCACGGAGCGGTCTGACATAATAATTCCTGACTTCGAGACCATGCAGGTGACCTGTTACAGAAGGGTGACCCATGCAGATGGGGGGCGGGGGGGACAGGTGGAAAAGAGGGAAGAGAAAGGAGCCGGGGCGAGGCCAGGGCAGCCCGCGCTCAGGCAGCCCGCCGGGCAGGTGCTCCGACCAGGCCGGCCGTGGCAGCACTATACTTTCTGATGCCTCCCAAATGGTATTTGTACAAATAGGGACTGGCCTTCGGGGATAGTCGGTGTTTAGAAAATCTCGCCTTAGCGTCAGAGGCCCTCGGAGCCTCCCAACTCTCCAGCCGTGCGGTCCGTTTGGCTCCACCCGGCTGCGCCCTCACCAGCGCCCTCGCAGCCGCATGGGCCCCAGGAGCCAGCTGGCATCGGGCAGCGCCGTCAGGGGTCCCGGGACCTGGCAGGCGCTCCTGGGCAGTGCGGCAGGGCACCGGGCAGCGGAGCCTGCGAGCGCCTATCTTGGGCCCTGGCAGCTCTGCCATGAGCGAGGGTCCTGGGGACTGGCTGGTCCGACAGTCGGATCCGGTGGGCTTGTGCCCTCTGGAAGGCACCTTGAGTCGGCACACCTGGCGGGCCTTGTCCTGCCGCACTGCTGAGGGGCAGCAGCTCCCGTGCGTCCTTCTGGCTCCACGTCCAGGAGTGTGTGACTAAGCGGTGTGAGGTTCCACTCACATCCCCAAGGGCAGAGGCGAGGGCTGAGGAGTGGTCCTGCCCCAGCTTTCAGAGTCCCCATGTGAACCCACGTGGGGAGAGGGAAAGCAGCAGCCCCCCACACCACGTCCACTCCGTCAGCTGCCCCTGAGTCCAAGCTTTGAACGCTGGACTCGCTGTCCTCATCACAGCGACCCGGGTATTTGTTGCCAGAATTGCGCTTCAGATAAGGTCACCAACCAGAGAAACCTGGAGAAGCAAAAGAAGGTAGACTGGGGGGAGGGGAAGGCGCTGAGCAGTGGGTCGAAAGAATCAGGTGTATGAGGCTCCTGGTAGCCCCCGAGAAGCCACGGGCACCAGAAGTCGGGGTCTCCTAGGAGGGAAGCTCCAGCCTTAGCCAGAGGAGCACACGGCTGCTTCCCCCGGTCGGCAGGCAGGGCTCCTTCTTTTTCACTTTACGTACCCGCTGGCCTTTAAAAGAAGCACTTTAAAGATGTCTTCTTCCTTTTGCACAAGAACAAGCACTCTCACGCTGGTTGGTGAGACAGACTCCAGAGGTCCTCGCTCCAACCGGCTGGTAAAGAGCGCTCTGCCCGGAACACTGGGACCCGCACTCTCCCACCCAGAACATGTGCCTGGACAGCTCCGGAGTTAGGACAAGGCTCAGTGAATTTTAAAAATATCAGTATCTTATAAAGTATGCTGTCCAACCACAGTGGAACAAAATTATGAATCAGTAACCAAAGGAAATTCACAAAATGTGAATATTTAAAAGTGGCCTGCTTAATAACTATTAGGTCAAAGAGGACAGCACGAGGAATGTTAGAGAACACTTTAACTTAATACAATGAAATCACAGTGCACTAAAACTTACCAGAGGCCAACGCACCACTGCAGATGCCCATATGGACAAGAATCTCAAATCAATAGCCTTTCACTTTGATGGAACAGATAAGAGCAAAGGAAATGCAAAGAAAACAGATGGAAGAAACTAGTAAAGATTAGAACATAAAGAATCAAAATAGAAAATAGAATAACGGAAGAGAAAATCAATAAAACCAAAGGTTGTTCCTTTGAAAAGTTAAATTTGATAAACCTTTCATTAGAATGATGACTGAGAAAAAGACTCAAATCACTAAGATCGGAAAGTACAGGGTAGATTAACAATTTTACAGAAATAATAAATGATTGTAAGGGAATACAGTGAACAATTTTATAATAACAAATTAGATAACCTAGATAAAAATACGCAAAACACAAAAAATCCCCAAATGACCCAGAATAGAAATCTGAATACACATATAACACATACAAATATTGAGTTAGTAATCAAAAATCTGCCAACAAAAAAAGCCCAAGATGAGGTAACTTCTTTAGTAAACTTTATCAAATCTTTAAATGAAAACTAATGTTAATCCTTCTTAAGTTTTTCCCATAAAAGAGAGAGATAAAAAAAAACAACACTTCTAACTCATTCTTTGAGGTCAACATATTATCTTGACACCAAAACTAGATAAATTCTTCAAAGTAAAACAACAAACCAAAATAATCCCCATACCTATAGACACAAAAATGCTGAACAAAACTGTAGCAGGAATGCAGATTTGTTTTAACATGGGACTATCAATCAACGTGAAATACCACTGAAAGGTGGTATATGATGTGTCACTAGAATAACAGGAAAACATGTGACCATCTCAACAGATACAGGGAAAATGTTTGCTAAAATTCCACATGCTTTCATGATGAAAACACTCACCAAACTTGTTTTTTTTTTTTTAAAAAAAAAAACTACAAATAACTAACATCCTATTTAATAATTAAAGACTGAAAAGTTTTTCCCAAAATAAGGAACAAACATACATACCTGTTTGGGGTCCTCTGATTTCCTATTGTGCAAGAAGTTCTAGACAGGTAAATTTGGTAAGAAAATAAAATAAAAGTCATCCAGATAGGGAGAGATTAAGTCCAACTAACTTTATGTGCAGATAATGTAATTTTCTGTGGAGAAAATCCTAAAGAACCCACCAAAAAATTTAGAGCAATTAACTGGCTCAAGAAAGTTGCAGGATACATGGTATGTATACAAAAATAAGTTGATTTTCTTCACATTAGAAAGGAAGAATTTAAAAATTAAATTAAGAAAAAATTTCTTTACAATTGTATCAAAAATAATAAAATGCTCATTTTATTTATAAAATTTAAATTTAAGAAAATTTATCCAAAGAGTGACAAAAAAACAATTTCTTTACAATTGTTGAAAAATAATAAAACGCTTATTTTATTTATAAATTTAAATTTAAGAAAATGTATCCTAAGAGTCTTAAGACTAGTATAATAATAAAAAAAAAACAGAAAACATTTTTGAAGGAAATTAAATAGAACCTAAGTAAATGGAGAGACAGCCTATAGTGGGCATTAGATCACAATATTATCCAAACAGATAAATAGATTCAGTGCAATCCCTATCAAAATTCAAACTGTATTTTTTTAGAAATGGACAAGGTGATTTTATATGTCATATGAAAATGCAAGAGACCCCAAATATCAAAAATCACCTTGAAAACAAGAAACAGAGTTGGGGCTCTCAACTGATTTTGAAACTTACTACCAAGTTACATTAACTGGGACACTATTGTACTGTTCTAAAGACCAAAGCATAGACCCAGGGAATAAAATGAACAGCTCAGAAATTCACTCTCACACACATGGTTATGTGAATTTTGACAAGGTTCAAGACCATTCAATGGAGAAAGGACTTTTAGTTCAGCAAATTGTGCTAAAACAACTAGATATCCACAAGCCAAAGAATGAGTTTGAACCCTTACTTCATACCATAAACAATAATTACCCACGAAGCATGAACCATCTAAGCTCAAGAGTTAAACTGTAAGACTCTTAGAAGGAACAAGAAGGACAAGTGTAAAATACATGACTTTGAATTTGGGAACAGGTTTATATGTATGATGCCAAAAGCACAAGCAACCCAAATAGAAAAAGAAAAAAGCTAAATTAGACTTTACCAAAGTTAAAACCTTTTATGTATCAAAGGACACATTCAAGAAATTGGAAATATAACCTACAGAATAGGAGAAAATACTTTCAAATTATATATTTGGTAAGGGTTTAGTATTCAGAATACATAAAGAACCCTGCAACTCAACAATAAAAAGACAAATAATCCAATCAAAATATGCACAAAGGAATAGACATTTCTCTAAAGAAGACATATCAATGACAAAAAGAGTACGAAAAGATGCTAAACAACATTAATTATTAGGGAAATGCAAATAAAAATGAAGATTAAATGCTACCTCACATCCATAACGATGGCTATGCCAAACAAAAGAAAATGAAATAGTGCTCTGGGGGTATAGAGAAAGTGGGGCCTCTGTGTGTGTAGCTAACGGGAATAGAAAATGCTCCAGCCAGAATGGAAAGTAATGTGGAACCGCCTCCAAAGTTAACTTAGAATTTCCCACGTGGCCCAGACACTATTCCTAGGTATCCAACCAAAGGAACCAAAAACATGTTAGTACAAAAACGTGTACAAAATGTTCATAACGATATTGTTAGTTATAGTCTAAACCTGTAAGCAAGCCACATTTCCAAAGACTGATTCATGGAAAACAATTACTAGTGTGGAATGTCACTCAGCCCCGGAGTGATGACGGGAGACACATGTTACAAGACAGACAGACAGAAAACTTCTTAGTCACTGCTGGAAGACAGACAAGACAGGGCCAACCATCATATGATTCCACTCAACGTCAGATGTCCAGAAAAGGCAAACTAACAAAAACAGAAAGTAATTCATTCATGGATCGATGGGCACTTGGGCTTCTTCCATGACTTAGCAATTATGATTTGGGCTGCAATAAACATTCTAATGTATATATCCTTGTTATACTGTGATTTTTGGTATTCTGGGTATGTCAAACACTTGGATGAAAATATTTCAGATAGTATATGCAGCCAGCACATTGTACCCCATGAATGCACTAATGTACACAGCTATGATTTATAAATAAATAAATAAATAAATAAATAAATAAAAGAAATAGATCACTGCTCTTGCTGACAAATTGTAGTTGATGCTGATATTATCAAGCTGAACCAGAGCTTACTGGGACACAAAATGGGTCCATATACCTGCATGATATGAGTCTTTACCTGTCATATGCTACACATATTCTTCAGCTACCAGTGTTCTTTGTCCCTTACTTATTTCTGCAGACAAAGCTAGTCTATTAGTGCCATTCCTGGGAGAGGGGAGTAGAGGGCTCTATGGATACCCATCTCTGTTTGTTCCAAAGGAAGGAGCAGAGTTGATTGGGAGGCTCTGATAGAACTCTGCCACCAAGCAGCTGTATGACATTAGCCAGCCCCACTAACTAACTGCTTTGCAACATGGTGCCCTCAGCCTCCCCCACAGATGTATCGGATTGATCCAAAGGAATAGCAAAAGGAAAAGTGTCTTGAAGTTTCTTAGGTATTCTGCTCTTGGGGGTGTTATCATCAGTATCTTTCTTACTACCTTTCACGGCTGGGGGAGATACACCCCCTCCCAGCTACTTAAGCCAAAGTCTGTTAAGTTCTTACATATTTCTGTCCCTCACCGCATGCCTGAGATGGAAATTCCAGTTATAAAATAAGGAGAAATTGTAGAATTCAAACCAGTTAGTCACTAGGCTAGATAAGGAAGATCTCTGCTTTCCTTTCCCAAAGGCAGACCGTGATGGGTTTTTTACTTTTTCAGGATATCAGTCTTTTTTTTTTTTTAGAGACAGAGTTTCACTTTGTCGCCCTCAGTAATGTGCCATGGTGTCACAGCTCACAGCACTCTCCAGCTCTTGGGCTTAGGCGAGTCTCTTGCCTTAGCCTCCTAAGTGCCTGGGTCTACAGGCACCCACCACAACGCCCAGCTATTTTTTTCTTGCAGTTTGGCCAGGGCTGGGTTCAAACCCGCCACCCTTGGTATATGGGGTCAGCGCCCTACTCACTGAGCCACAGATGCCACCCAATAGCATCAGTCTTTTAATCTCTCTCTTTTAATTTGGCCCCTAGCTAATGAGACTTGGAAGTGGTCTTCTCAAAGACATCTAAGTGCATATTTAATTCTCTTATTTTCATTTCATTCATTCCACAATTATGCTTTCCCCCCTACAATTGTGTTGAGTGTCTTCTGCACACTAGCACTGCATCCATGGTGATAGCTATGTATCTATGGTGATACAGTGGTGAAGGAAGGCAACTTCATTCCTTGCCCCCTCAAATCTTCCATTTTCATTGAAAAACAGGTACTAACAAAATCTCACTAGATGTTCCTCAGGCATCTTCAACTCCATCTGTCTAAAGGTGGACTCTTCATCTTCAACCTAAGACTCTTCTTCCCCTAGGCTTCCTCATGTCAGTGAAGAGATCCACTCATTTGCCCAATCAAGAAACCTTGAAGTCATCCTTTGCACTGTTTTACCCATTGATTCCAACCTAGCACTAAGTCTTTATAGCTTTTAGCCTCTGAAATATTTCCTAAATCTGTCTTTTCCTCATCTCTAGTGTCATGAACCTAGTCCAACTCACCATTGTTTCTTTCTCTTGAGGCGATCATAGCCTCCTCACTGGGTTCCCTGTCTCTGGTCTTGCTATCCCATCCATTCCCTTCCTCTCCTGGATGTCATAATGAGAAAGAGGAGAAGGTGCCTTGAGCCATAGTGATAAAGGAATGCTGAGGGCCTTTCTGAAATTGTCAACCCCAAACCTACACTTGTCAAACAATAGCATACCAATAACAACACATAACTTTGATTGCACATTTACTATATGCTTGACACAATGCCAAATGATTAAAGCAGGGATTCTGCAAGTGTATTTTTTTGACCTTGTAGACTCAGAAGCACCTGGGAATCTGTTAAAAATGCAAATTCTTGGACTCAACCAGACCTACTAAATTCATAATTCTAGAGGTGGAGCCCAGCAATCAGTGTTTTAACATCACCTCCAGGTGATCATGATGTATGCTAAAGAGTGGAAATCATGTCCTACACAAATCATTATCTCATTTAATTCTCATAATTACTCTATGAAATAGACACTATTATTACCCTCATTTGACATGTGAGAAAATTGAGACTGTCATTAGTCCCAAAGTCCTACAGTGGTGAAGAGAATTTAAATCCAGAAATTTCTGACTCTGAATCTTGTACCCTTAACTACTACACCAGGCTGTCTTCACTAAATTTTGAACCAAACTGTGATCCAAGCTACAGTTGAAAGCACAACATATCTAATGGATGAGAATAAGTGCCTCAGCACCCGGAAATTTTCACAGATCTTGCTCTACTGTCCTTTCTTGCTGATTCTCTTAAGAATCCCAACCTTACTCCAGCCAGGCCATTGTTTACATAATTCACTAATTTCCACCACCATGTTCTCCATATTTGGAATGTATTCCCTAACACTTCATTAGCGCTTTCCTTGCTAATTTGTTCCCATGTGAACTCACACATCTCTTGAATTCCTCTTATGCTTACAATGTATACAGTATAATTTGTAAAATTCATTGCATATGACTTTATCGCCAGTTGTTTCTCCTGGATGTGACCTTATCTCCCCCAATAATCTTAAATGTTCCTTGATGGCATGGGCTGTGCAGTGTGTTCCCTTTGTGTATTACCTTCTCATCTGTAACACATACATACATACTTGCCTAGCGCAAAACTCACCGCAAGATGAAAAGTGCCGAATTAGGTTGGTGATGGGCCATGCACCACCTATTTTCAAAGAATAGTAGGACTGCAAGCTCCGTGAATGCAGAAACTATGTCTTACCCACCATCTTAACCCCAGTGCTTGGCACAAAGTGCTTAATAAAAAATTTTGACTAAATGGAGAATATAAATGTCTTAACATGATAACTAAGACAGCACATTGTACCCCATGATTGCATTAATGTACACAGCTATTATTTTAAAAAAATTTTAATGAAAAAAATAAATAAACATTAGTTGAATCTGAAAAAAAATAATTTTGAACAGATAGATATCAATCAGGATGGGAATCAAAGGCATTTCAGCAATCTCATAGAATAGAGAATGCCCAGAAGCCATATCAGATATAGACCATTTCTGTTTTTAAAGGCCCTAACTCTAAAATATCATGATTTTTTTTTTCTTGAGACAGGGTCTCCTCTGTCGCCCTGGGTTGAGTGCCATGGCATCATTATAGCTCACAGTAAGCTCAAACTCCTGGGCTCAAGCAATCTTCCTGCCTCAGCCTCCCTAGAAGCCGGGATTATAGGTGACCACTGCAATGCCTGGCTGGTTTTTCTATTCTTAGTAGAGACAGGGTCTCACGATTGCCAGGGCAGTTTGATCTCCTGAGCTCAGGAGATCTACCTTGCTTGGCCTCCCAGAGTGTTAGCATTATAGTCTTGAGCCACCACTCCCAGCCCTGAGATTATATTTTTAAAAGTCTAAAACTTATATTGTATGAACTTGGGTAAATCCATTTCTCTTTCTGGGATTTTCCATCCTGAACTGTCTGATTTCCTGAGACTTATATAGCTCTCTTTTCTGTGATTCTGTGATAAGATGTCTCTTGATTGCATTCTATTTCAACCGTCTAGACATCCAAAGAAGATATTGTTGTACCTATACAACTAGCTTCTCAGTGTGCATGTTCATTGATTCATTTCTCATTCATTCATCAAACATATACTGAGTGCCCACTGTGCACCAGGCACTGTTCTATACACAGGTTATTCAGTGGAAAGGAAGACATGAACCCTGTCCTCAAGGAGCTCTTGTTTTTTGAGGGGTATGGACACATAAACAGGCATCCCAGCCCATAGTGTGGGGAAAGGGTAATCCTGAAAATCTCTCCAGAGAAGCTGATATCTTGGATGGAGCCTAAAGGATAAGTAGGAACTAGCCAGGAGAGCAGAGGCAAATGCAAAAACACATACAAAGGCTCTGAGGCAGGATGCCAGGAGAGAGTGAAGCAAGACTGGAGGACAGCAGAGCAACTGGGAGGCTGTGGTAATACTCTAGATGAGAGATGAGGAAGACCTAAACTAGGACTATGGAGATACACACCAAGGTGAATGGATAGCCCTGAATTAACATTTTGGAGGTGGAATTGGCAGGCCTTGCTGATGTATTGGATATGGAATATGAGGGAAAAAGAGGGATCATGGAGGACCCCTGGGTTTCTGGATTGATCAGCTTTGTAGATGGTCTATTTACTGAGTTAATTCTGCTAACTCAGGAGGAAGGAACTGGTTAGGAGAAAGGGGTTAAGGAGAAGATAATGACTTTAATTTTGGTCACGTTGAGTTTGAGTTGGAATATCCAGGTGGAGAGTTATTTGTTAAGCCCTTGGCTAGAAGAATCTGGCACAATCAAAAGAAAAGTCTGGGCTGGAAGTTCAGATTTGGGAGTCATTAGTGTGTGGATGAAGTCCCTTTCGGAGAACAAGCAGACACTGAGGAGCTAAGTGCCCAGGAAAACCAGACCAACAGTGCTAAGTAAAGGGGGAAACAGCCTCACAGATATGGGTTGTAGGAATATATGCTCATTTCTTCCCAGGCACACATCTTTGCTCCTGAGAGGGTTGTTCAATGATGTCTGTGCATCTCCTACTGAAAATAAAGGGAAGAAGCATTAAGTACACAATCCCAACTTTTCCATTTTACCATAAATGATACCTGTAAAAAAGTGGGGGGAACTGATACTGTCGCTTCTTTTTGCCAGGAGTTTTACATTCATGAATTTACTTACATGCTCACAATAATCTTATATAAGAGCTCTTGTCTCATATTAATTTGAAATAAAAAAGAGCTCTGTTGCTCCTGAGCCTTTGAGATTCAGAATGGTTAAGTCATTTGCCCAAGTCACATAGCTACTAAACTATTAAATGGTATTCAGAGATTTGACTCCAGGTCCACAGAACAGCACTGAATCTCCTCCAGGAATAGCTGGATCCTTAGGAAGACTCGTGCCCATGCTTCTCCCTTCCCTTGTTTCACAAATATTATTTGCATCCCTTAGCTTAATGCCTTTCTCTCCATTAAACTACAAATCCCTCTGGGAAAAGTAAAGCTCTAAGTTGTCAGTCATTTATGCCTCAGTGGGAGTGAGTTTCAGATCTTCCTTAGGAATGAATTTTAATTTTACGGGAAAAGAACACTTGAACCTTAAGGGAAGGATCAAAAGGCATAAAGGGGTTAAGTCCTGAAAATTCGGCCTCCTCCATCAGTTTCACAGTCCTACCTAGTCTGAGGAATGTGCTTTTAAGGTTCTTAGATGCAATTTTTAAATTGCATCTATTGCTTTATAGACAGGCCTGTTTCTGAGGCTGTTACCCCAGTTATCTGGGTCTGATCAAAGATGCCCTTAAACTGCACACTGGCCCCAACCCACCATGGTCAGAGGAGTTGTGGACCTGCAGTTCCTGGCCTTAGGCACATGTCGCAACTCATTCCCTTGAGAATTAGACCCTGATGTGCATATTTAAAATCCTGGGCAGATGGAGGCAGGAGAGATTGTTGGAAATACTTGGAGGAGTTCCTTCTGCCCTGTCTGGGCCTATTTGCCAAAATAAATGACATGTATCAGGGCAAGGCATTGGTCCAAGCCCATTGAAATTCTGCTAGCAGTCCAAACAGTGATGGTGTTTCAGACTAGTTCTGTGAAATGATCAGGGTTAGGAAAAGAGAAATGATGTGTGAGCATCTGGCTGCTGCAGCCTACTGATGCGGACAGTCCCAGGGGCGGGACCAGGATGGTAGGGGGGCAGCCTCAAGGACCGTAGGACATCTGCCACTGGCAAACAGGGAAAGAGCCATGCACTTAGCAGTAGGCAGTCTGGTTTGAATCCCATGCCTGGCCTTCCTACTAGCTATGTGACCTAAAGAGGTCCTTCCTCTACTCTTGGCCTTTTCCCTCTATGTTTAAAAGAAAGCCTGGATCGAATGGTCTCTAAGGGCCCTTCCTGCTCGAACATTCTGTGACTTCTCTGACACTGGTGTGATTTCTTTTTCTCTGTAGTGGGAGAGATCCACCCACCCACCTGCTTGTCTGTAGCCTTTATGTTGTCACACTGACCTCTGCTGGCTATTATAAAACCTGTCACTGAGAGTGTCAGGGTGGGAAGAGCAGTTCCTTGCTGATTTAGTATTAAGCTTCAGCAGTACAGTACATACTAAGACAGAAAGCCCATGCATTGGATCCAGGCAAGGAAAAGAGATCATGCAGCTATAAACACAGAGAAGGCATATTAAATATGGCTGACAATATGACAAACTAGGTCTCCATTTTTTTCTTGGTCACTTTGATTTGTTCTTGGTACTCTCTGTCACATGAAAGGACCTCAGCAGGTGGGAAGGCTCCTAGCTTCGCATCCTATGAGTGCGAGCTGCAGAAGTGCCTGACAGCACACTGAGGAGGCAGGTTGGAACCAGCAGTGCTTCAGAAGCCTCAAAGCTTCCCACAGGCCCTGCTTCCCACCCTAAGTCACTCTGAGAGGTTTTGGCCTGGCCCGCTGACATACCCAAGCACCTGAGGCCAACCTAGAAGCCCACCTTCCTCTGAGGGGGTGCCTTTTCAAATTCCCCTTTGGAAAAAAGACTTGGGATTTTGTTTTAATCCGTGAGTTCTTAAGGAGACTCACTTTTGATCCCCTGCCTGGAACAGAGGGGTGAGCAAATTCAGCATGCCCACCCAGCCAAGAGAAAGGAAGCAGGCTGTGGAACCCTGCCTCCCTGGGTGGAATCTGAGTCCCTGTTTAGTCCAGCCCTAGAACAGCCTCCCTCCTAAGTCTCCTTTCTTCCCCCTATTGATGAGCACAAGCTCATAAAGACATGTGACCGGAGGCAGAGTGTGCTAGCCCGTGTGCCCGCTACATGTTGCTTGGGTTCCTCTCTCTAGTGATGTGAGCAGGGTGAGAATTGGGCCACATCACAACCGCTCTCTCAGTAACTGTTGAATAGTTTGTCATGCACTTCTCCTTCCCTCCCTTGACGTGGGAAAACTTTTGGCAGGGCTCAGATTTGGGTCAAGCATTCGGTGCCCTGACTGGATCCTCTCTGCTAGTAATAACATGGCCTCAGCAAGCCCATCCTGCCTCCCCATCCTCCCACCAAGAAACCCCCTCCTCCGCAACAGCTGGTTCTTATCTGCCTCCCTCACTCCAGCCTTAGGCAGGGTGTGCTGGCCTCATGCTGACACACACATGTTCTCCTGAATGCTGCTTGATGACTTTCAGCCCTGAAACACTGCTTTCTTCTCAGCCCTCCCTTGTTCCCAAGCCTCTGAGGGTTCCCTGTGTCCTTCCACATCAAGTCGTCAACTTCCCTGCCATGCCCTCTAGGCCCACTTCACCCAGGGCCCACTCAGCCTTTCTAGTGTGGCTCATGACTCCCCCAAGCCATGGGAACAATCTGAGCATTCCACAAACCCTCCATGGCCAACCCTTCCTTTGTGTTCCCACAGCACTTAGGCTCTATTCCAAACTTGTACTGTTTGCTATGAGTCTTCAAACCTAGGCCCACATTTGATCTTCCTCACTCATCAACAACACCCTAGCCATTTTTTTTTATGTTTTGCTCTTTTTGTTTTAGTTTCTTCATGCATATACATATATACACACACGTACACATAGATACACACATATATATTGATTTTGTGAAAATTCCAAGAATAATAAGTAACAGAATCATTGTAAACAAGACTCCACCATGGGCAGTAGGAGGCCCCAAAATGAAAGGGCACTCCACCTCCATCATTTCCAGAAAGAAGTTCATTAAACAGTTTGCAACCTGTCATTCTTTGTAGGCTGCATGTTGGAAGTTGAGAAAGGTTTGAGTGGTAGGTGGTGCCCCAGAAAATTGCATCTCCTTGGGAAGAATGTCTTTTACTACTTTGCAAGAGCCCTAGGTCTTCATGGGCCTGATTGACACTGGAAATTATACTCCAAAGGACCAGCACAGCTTGTGGCCACTTTGCATCTCCAGCACATGATTCTGACCACTGCATAAAGCATCTGTCCTGTTTTCAGCCTTTTAAAAAGTAAACAGTAAAGGTAAACAGTAAAAGTCATGCTTAATGGGCTTTTTTTCTGAAAAGTTGTTACAGATTTGTAGGAAATTGTGGACAGTCGGTAAAGGGGCTGAGAGGTGGAGATGAGAAGCATTTATGAAAATAGGCTTTCTACCTGATATAGTGGTGTGTTCTTTGGTAATGCACATTACTAATGGTTTTCATTTTTCTGCCAAGGAAATTCAGTCCCTACTGGGATTTGTTCTAAATGATAGACCAGCCTGCCTGTGTTGCACCCACTGGGGTTAATTCTCAGTCTCAGTCCGCTTTAAAATGTCAGCCTGAACTCCCAGACTTAATTGTTACAGACATTTTATAACCAGGGCATTCAAAATCCTTGGGCTGTTCCCTCTTGCTATCATAATTGATACTTAATGGATAGTCTCAGGCTCCTTGTCTTTTACACACCGAACATTTTACAGATCGAAGGGGGTGGAGAGAGGGATAAGGAGGAAGAACAAATAAGCCATTCGTGTGTGTGTGTGTGTGTGTGTGAGCCTGTGTGCACAAGCACGCACTTGTGTGTGTCTTTTCCTTATGTCTGTTGCCTGGTACTGTGATGGGGTCCTGAGACCCCTGACAGGTTGTTCAGTTCATGGTCTTCTGGGTTCTCCTCTCTCTGGCCCCCTGGGGCAGTATTCTTTAGGTACACCCATTTCTGGACTCCTGCAAGCATGTGGTTGGCCATTTGGATGTGAATTACAAAATGTCATGATGCTCTCCAGCATTCTGTTCTTTCACTATTTTGACAATCTGATGGATGGCCTGGCATTAACTAGGAAGAGGACAATATTATCCAGCCTGAATAACTAATCTCCTAAGAAGTACAAAGTTGAAGGATCTTGGTGCACATGAATCTTATTAAATGTGCTTATAAAATGTGTTCTATCCTAATAAGCTTAGCAGGCCCTAAAATAGCCTTTTCTGATCCATGTCTGGAACTTTGGCTTGCCTCACAGATCTCTAAGCCAAAATTATTTAGTGAAGTGATGGCAGTGTTCTTTGTGCATGGGGAAATGGGAAGCAATGATGTAAACTCCTCTGTGAACTAATTGTACTCCTTCTGTCCATCTTAGGGGCGACCCGGACCAATTGGAATTCAAGGTCCAATGGGTCCTCAAGGTTTCCCTGGCCCTCCTGGTCTATCGGGCTTGAAGGGAGAAAGAGGCTCCCCAGGCCCTGTGGGACATTATGGACCAAAAGGAGATAAGGTAAGAGCGTCAAAGCTTGATTTCTCTTTGATGGCATGGGCCACAAGTACGAAGGTCAAAAGTCCTGCATATCAGTTCTGCTTGTTTATGGAAATAATACTATTCATGAATACTTTGGTACCAGGCTACATTCTTTAATAAGAGGTAAGATAGATAATGGACTACTGATAGATAAGCCCAGTTCTGGAGAGATTCCCATGGCAAACAAACCACAAAATGAATTTATCAGGTACTTACTAGATGTCACTGTGGTGAAAAGTTGTATAGGGTTGAACAGGTCAGAAGCCTACTCAGCTGATGAGTAGATACCACAAATCCAAGCAAGGAAACTGGAAAACAAGGGGTCAGAATTTTTGAGTGAAATCTAGACCACAAATACAGGGAAAGAGCTGCAAGAAAGGACAATGATAGCATGATGGCTGGCTGATTGGATTCAGCAGCTCAGTTAATGTTCCCTGCCTCTTTTAATCACTGCCTAATTCACCCCATTGGTGAGTGAGGGATTCCCACCTAGGATTATGGAGATGATCAAATATATAATACCCAGCACTGAACAGATGTGAGAGACAGCAGTTTATTGGTCACATGTACCCATAGCTCAAGGAAGAGGACACTGCACACCACATAGGGCCACACAGGGGTAGCACTTGAGAGCACAGTGAAGTAGAATAGGCTGTGGGAGGCAGACTTTGTGGTATCAGGAGGATGGTCCCTGGTCCCTGAGGGAGGATGTTTGTGGCTTGTTTGAATAATTCAGTAGGCCAGCAAGGAGCTGAAATGGCTATTCAGGGAGAAGCAGAAACTGCACCTGGTCCATTTGATGATAAAGGAGGGTTGTTTGGCTCGCAGACCTTCCTGAAGAAGCTAATGAGGAGGGGAACTTGTAATTTAGGCTATTTGAGGCCCTCTGGTTTTCCTCAAATGTCAAAACAGCATATAATATTAGCCTTAGTTTTTAGGGCTTACACTATACTACCTAAGGTGAGATATGTCCAAGATCTTACATAGAAGCAAGTGAGCCCTTGGAACTGGAGTAAGGATCAAAGCAACACAATGTGGGGAGGGAGGTACAAGTGCTTCTTAACAGCTTATACCATTGACTCACATAAATGAACCTGCCCAGTCTAAGGGACATCAGTTGGACTGTCTCTTACATTATTCTCCCTACTCCTTTCCTTTAGGGCCGCATGGGAGTTCCTGGATTTCTTGGCATCAATGGGATTCCAGTAAGTGTGTCCACACAGCATTTTCAGTATCTTCCTCTAGGTTCTATCTCATAACTCAGGCACTCTGGCCTTAGAAACATCCTGTCTCATGCAAGCATATTTAAAGTCAAGTGTTGAGATATGTGTGGTGAGGTTTGAAGGGCAGTGGTCACATACAATTACCCTTGGATTCAGGTATAGGCAGCCCTCAGATGGTTGAGGGGCAAAGGGACATATGTAGCCATAAGAAACCAGCAGTATCTTAACCAAAATGAGTTAGGTCTTGTAGAGAGCTTTGATTGGAGGTGAGGAACTGGTTACAGGGCATAAAAACAGAGGCACAATAAATTATATACATATTCATTATAGGAAAATGACCAAGGTACATGAAATTAGATAGAAAAATCCTTAGTGATATCTTGATAAATTTCATTCCAGTAATTTGTTCTCTTCAGGGTGAATTTTCCTTTAAGTTTTTCAAAGTGACTACTCAAAGACCACTTGGAGGCAGCCTCTTCCATTCATCCTGTGGACCTTTCCTTTGCCAGAGATAAGTGGGGGATTAGGATTTTGTGTACATCTTTTCCCCATTCCATCCAGCCCAATCCCTTAGTTTCTCCATTTTCCTCCCATATCCTGACTCCTCCCCCACCACTGGAGAGTTCATGGTAACATTTAATGAGCCTTTAAAATCCAGTATTGTGGCTTGTTTGAATAATTCAGTAGGCCGGCGAGGAACTGAAACTGCTATTCAGGAATAAGCCGAAACTGCACCTGATTCATGTGATAAGGAGGCTTCACTTAATGGCCATCACTTTCTTGTTTTCTCCTTTGCTGCTTCTCTAAAAACTGCTTAATGCTTAACCTGGGTTATGCTTGTCTACAACAGTAGTTTTCAGGCTGGTTTAGGAGAAGAATAGATTCTTCTTCTGGAAGCTCAGTATATAGAACAGAAGCTCAGCATATAGAAGAGAAAAAAGTGCAGCTCCTCCATTTGAGGGAAGTCCTAGAACCTGCTTTTATCCTTCTAACAATCACTAAAAGGTTCTTCTGAACCTTATCAAATCATAGTTTGGGAAGCCTTAGATTTAACAGCTTTTTGTGTTATACTACATAATTATCTAATATCAGGGAAGGGATTTCAAATCTCTTGCTGCCAATCTATAAGTATTTCTTGAGCACCTGCTACATGCTAGCACTATACTATGGGGATATAGAGGGCGCATATGGCTCTGCCCTCAAGGATATTATCATCTGATCTATTTTCTCCCTAGATCTAGTAGACATATATGGATTTGAAGAACAGAAGTTTCACTTACCCTGTATTTGTCACATGTATCAACAAGTTGGCCATTAGATTTCTGCGTTTTATCTAATTGCAGAGTTAGCAAAATGCCTAGAAATAGGACAGTGGGAAAATAAGTGGATGGAGTTGGCCATCCTTTAATTACATCCCTTGACATTTTGTTATGGCTATGTTCCTATGACCACTTTAGCCAAGGTCTTCACCCAGAGTGCATATCTTCTGGGAGCCAGTGGATGAGGAAAGCTAGCAAACTGGAGGCAGCCTCTTAGAAGATGTGGAGCATGCAGTGTTACTATGCCCTTCCATCTGCAGCCTCGTTTTAATGAGAGCTGGAAGAAAGTGAATCCTGCAAGGCTGAGACCATTTCCAATTCTGAGCTGGAACCTGCCTCAGAATCCAGCTGGACACATTTGCCTCTAACTTGTGGCCAAGAGAGCCCTAGAGCTTGCAGAAATCACTCACTCTCTTTGGAGCTTCATTGCTCAGGAGAATGAGTTGCAGCTATCAAGACTCCTCCAAAGGAACTTGCTGTTCTCAGTAGAAGTCCTCACTCCATTAAGCCTTTCCTTAATCAAATGTTGTACATTTTTTCTTTTGATGTTTGATTACTCTAGTTTGATGCTCAAAGCCTTATTACTCAAAGAAATCACTGTCCCTTGTTCTTTCTCTCTCTTCTAGCCATTCAAGGATTTATTGAGCATCTTCTGTTCAGTGCTTACCTCTTCCTTCCATCTCTGATCTCCCAGGAGTCGTTGTGGCCTTTCCCACATACTCCAGTTCCTTATTACTGACAGCTCCATGGTATTTATTGATCATTTTGTGTGATAGTATTGTCCAGCTCCTTAAAAGCACAGAGGCCCAGGGCTGAATTCAGTGTTTAGTAGGAACTCTAAAAATATTTAGGGGACCAACTCCAACCTCTAGTGCCTATAGAAATAACAGTTCTCAGATTGGCAGGACTCCCTCAGACAGAGAAAAACACAGACACCATAGGCCCAGTCAGACTAATTATTTTGTTCAACTTTCACTAACACATATTAAGCAATTTGGCTAAAACCAACAGCTTTCCCAACACTTACTAAACTGGATCAGTGCACAGATCTGGTTCCCCTCTTAACACTGGCTGATTGTTAACATATGTGTTGGTGGTTTTGGTCCCAAAACTCCATTTTTGCTGTCATGTAGACAATTTCAACATGAGTGGGTGAGTAGTCATTATATGATAATCCAAGTCTTTGCACTAAGGGGCACAGCAATGAATTGAGAAAATGAGCCAACAAGCATTCATTAAGATATTCAACATTAAAATAAGGTACACTAGTAGTAGTAGGGCTGTGAGCTTTTGACAATATCCCAGCTGTGACTTAGAACTGTTGGCACCTACAAGAAATACATGTTTATCAAATATTTTCAGTCCAAAGAAGTTGGGAACAGAGGTTTTCAAATTGTCCTTTGCAATTTATGTTTAGCTTTTCCCATGGAGTCAATCTCAAATATTTCCCTGCCTAGAGACTTGTAAATGAGCACACTAGATTTATATCCTTAAACTGAACACATACCACTCACCAAATGGAAACTTTGCCTTTGAAACTGGGTTCTGAAGAATATGACTTGTCTGAAATATAGCAGATCTTCACATTCTGTGTATTCAGTCCCTTGTGGCTATATAGGACCATAGTTCCCACACACACACCAAAGAGCTACACTCTTCACTCTTTGGAGACCTGGTGGACACATATGTAAAATTAATAGCTATAATCAGAAAGGGCAATGTGCCAGAAATTCTGTGGTACTGAGGATTGAAAGAAGGTAGAGCTCAGTCTTGTGGCTTTTCCTTGCTGACTTGTTGGGAGAAGACTTAACATTTATTGAGTGGGAACTTAGGAAACCTAGTCTCACTTAATTTTAGTCATAACCCAGTAGGGTAGGCCCAATTCATTTTTAATATTGACAACAACCCCATAAGGTAGGTATTATTCATTACCATTTTACACCTGAGGCTCAAGGTGGAGAACGGCAAAGCTGAGTTTGGAGTACAAGTCTAACGGGCTCAAAACATACTCTATCTACCATCAGATGGTGTCAGCTAGATAGAAAAGGGCTGACATGGTTTACTCAAGGGTCAGAGAGTAATTCCAGAGAGTTAATCTGGAAGGTAGAAAGGTAGGAAAGAATAAACAATTATCCCTGGAACCCCGTAGATAGGCAATATCAGGGGTTCAGGCAAGAAACTAGAGAAGGATTGAGCCCAAGTAAAAAATGTGTTTTTTATCCACACAAAGAATCCAGACAAAGATTTTGGCGTCAAATTAAAGCTAAGGTCTCAGGGGTAAGGAAGATACCTGGTTCTGAGCCAGTCTATTCTCTTGCTTCAACTTATTCCTGTTACCCAGCTGAGAGATAACCCCTAGAAGTTTGGCTAAGACATTTTACCGTGGTGATCAGGATTCCAGCAGGAAGCAGACCCTACATCGAAAGGGTTTAACTGAATAGAGGTGAATTAAGGGTATAGGTAAAGGATATGGGCAGTATTAAGGGAAATAACAATGGATGAATCAACTAACTCAAACCTGTTACCACCTAGGCCTGAAGGGGGAAAATAGAAAGGTAATACGTACGAGAACCCAATGAGACCTGGAGCCATGGAATAGGTGTTGCCCAGCAGGAGCTAAGACTATAGAGAAATGTGACCATTGCTCAAAATGTAACCATGGAGGGAGATCATGGGGGAAATAAATAACCTGTGCCCTTTCTCCTTCTACTCTGAACTCTCCAGCCTGTATCTCCCAGTGGCCAAATACAACTGGGAGACAGAAGGAAAGGAAGCCTAAGTGGTATAGTCCATAGGGGCAAGCATTCCAATGCACAGATCTGGGGAGTATAGAATACAAAAGTAACTATGAAGTTGGTGATAAAAAGTTGTGAATGTTGGTAATCAGCTTCAGTTTCCCCAGTGTACCTAAAAATCATCACCTGAGTCTGCAGAGGCATAGACTGCAGCAAATTTATATTGGCCACTCCTCTGGACTGAGCATTTCATGAATTCAGTAGACTCACACTTTTATATTAATAGTCTATCTAGCTCCTACAACCATAAAAACAGTGAAAATGAAACAGAATTCTATGGAACCTTTTCTCTATAAGAATTTGACAAAAGGTCATTTCCCCTAATAATTTGTAAAGTTCACTTTTGAACATATGGCATGTTTCCCTCAAATCATTAAATAAATATACTTGGCTTTTGCAAGTATGTTTGTGGGTCATGGGAATCTACCTTTTATTGACTCATCCAGATGGTCTTTCAGGTCATCTCTTTACCCCATGTCCAACACACAACCAGCTTTTAATACATCAAAAATATATATTCCTTGACTTGGTGCCCATAGCTCAGTGGTTAAGGCACTGGCCATATACACCGAGGCTGGTGGGTTTGAACCTGGCCTGGGTCAACTAAACAACAATGACAAATGCACACAAAAAAATATCCAGGCATTGTGGTGGGCACCTATAGACCCAGCTACTTGGTAGCCGAGGTAAGAGAATCGCTTAAGCCCAAGAGTCAGAGGTTGCTGTGAGCTGTGACACTACGGCACTCTACTAAGGGCAACACAGTGAGATCCTGTCTCAAATATATATATTCCCTCCAAAAAACTAGAGTCTATTTAACAAGGAAGCCCAGCTCTAGAAAATTATCGAATTCACATGAACTGCATGAGAATACTTGCTAATTCCCCAACAAAATGTGCATGATACAATGGTACATTTCAAAACTATTAAGAAAAGAGTATAATTGTGATGGATGCATTAATCAGTTCAATGTAAGCATTTCACATTGTATACCAAATCAGTACACTGAACCCCACAAATGCATCCATGTACACAGTTATGATTTAAGAAAAATAGAAAAAGATACAGTTCCCTAACTGAAGCAATAGCCAGACACATGATCATGACAAAATGTGACTGAAAATGTGATTCTTGCAGGACTTACTTATTTTTGGCCAAGTAGCTTTCAGGAGAGGAGATGCTGTGGGAACTACTTCTGATGGGTTCATCAAAATCCAACATCATTTCCCATCCAGAGCTTCCAATAAAGAAAGTCATGCTAAGCTGCCCAGGTTCTGTCTGGTCTGAGGACTCTCAAGGCAGGGCATGATTCCCTATTAGTAGAAGTTCAACTGCCAGACAGTTAAGCCCCAATTTGGTACATCTTTGCACCTAGGGAAGGTAAAGTTGTAGAACCCTGTGTTATTCCCCTCTGTTCATTCTTGATCCTTTTGTTGTTGTTGGTTTTTTTTTTTTGTTTGTTTGTTTGTTTGTTTTGTTTTTGAGACCGAGTCTCACTATGTCACCCTCAGTAGAGTACCTTGGCATCACAGCAATCTCAAACTCTTGGGCTTAAGCAATTCTCATGCCTCAGCTTCCCAGTAGCTGAGACTACCGGCGCCTGTCACAACAACCGGCTATGTTTTGTTGCAGTTGTCTTTGTTTTAGGAGGCCCAGGCTGGGTTCAAACCCACCAATTTCGGTGTATGTGGCTGGCGCCGTAACCACTGTGCTATGAGCACCAAGCCTCTTGATCCCTTTGGTTTCAGCTTAGACCCTATTAAAATATTAATCCTTTAGGGAGGGGTAACGTTGAGCTGTAATTAGATACATATGCTTGAGTATAAGGGAAAGACATGAGAACATATGTGATACGTCTACGGGAGTGGACAAGGAGCCAGAGTTTAGCAACATACTTGGCTCTTTTCATGGGGGAGCCTTTTGGAGTAGCTGACAGTTCTGTAACTGACTTGATCCCTTCTTTTCTCTTTGAACAGGGACACCCTGGCCAGCCAGGCCCCAGAGGACCACCTGGCCTAGATGGCTGTAATGGAACTCAAGGAGCTGTTGGATTTCCAGGTCCTGATGGCTATCCTGGGCTTCTTGGACCACCCGTATGTTGCCAGATCTTTGCACTTTATTTAAATGGCTCTGCTTGCCTCCAAGTGTACCCTTTTTCTTCTTCTCCAGAAACCTCATTAAGCTTCTGTGAGGCAGTCACTGTGGCCCACTGTCTAATGCAGAGTCTATGCTGAAAGCACCATAAGAGTCTGAAAAAGAATACCAGTTGCAGAGAAGTGTACACATGCTGTACTACTTAGCATTCTTTTTCTTAAATTCTGCTTTTTCGAGTTGGCAAGATTGTTAAAATGCTGTAGTAAATTTCAGAGCAAAAGACACACTTGTGCTATTTGACATGTTCCCACATCAGATGATAATGGGAAATGCTTGGAAGACTTACATGGGACCATGGAAGAACTAACAAGAACCCAAAGGACTTGACAAGCTTGGTCTACACCAGTGGTTCTTAACCAGGGGTGATTTTGCTTCTCAGAAGACTCTTGGCAGTTATTATATATATATATAATATATATATATATGTGTGTGTGTATATATATACATATATATACACATATATATATATATTTCTTTTTGAGACAGCATCTCACTATGTTGCCCTCTGCAGAGTGTTGTGGCATCGCTCCAACTCTTGCGCTTAAGTGATTCTCTTTCCTCAACCTCCCAAGTAGCTGGGACTACAGGCACCCGCCAAAATGCCCAGCTATTTTTTGGTTGTAGCTGTGATTGTTTTTGGCAGGCCCAGGCTAGATTCGAACCCACCAACTTTGGTGTATGTGGTTGGCACCCTAGCCGCTGAGCTATAGGCGCCAAGCCAATTATTGATATTTCAAGTGTCACAACTGGTGATGTGCTACTGGCGCAGGACAGAACCCCCCACAACATCAAGGAGTTATTTGGCCCAAAATCTCAGTAGTGCTAAGGTTGAAAAACCCTATTCTGTACTGACAGTTCTCCACACACACACATCATAATCTTTGGTTATGGGATTGGTAAGGTATTTATTGGATCACAGTATCATCCCTTTTATTTAATTCCATTTATGTAGATAGGGGTCATATGTTTAGAAAAAAGAATGTCTAGTAAATACCCTGCCCTTACAACCTTGATTTTAGAAGTGGTTGGAAAAGAGAGAAATAGCACATTTCTTTTTTTTTTTTTTTTTAATTGTTGGGAATTCATTGAGGGTACAAGAAACCAGGTTACACTGATTGCATTTGTTAGGTGAAGTCCCTCTTACAATCGTGCCTTGCCCCCAAAAGGTGTGGCACACACCAAGACCCCCCTTCCCTCTCTCTGCGCTTCTTTTCCCCCACCTCTCCGTCCTTTCGCTGGATGCTCTCCCCTTCCCCCACCCCCCATGTGTCATTAATTGTCATTAATTGTCCTCATATCAAACTTGAGTACATCGGATTCATGATTCTCCATTCCTGTAATGCTTTACTAAGAATAATGTGTTCCACTTCCATCCAGGTTAATACAAAGGCTGTAAAGCCTCCATTTTTTTAAATGGCTGAATAGTATTCCATGGTGTACATATACCACAGCTTGTTAGTCCATTCCTGGGTTGGTGGGCATTTAAGCTGTTTCCACATTTTGGCGATTGTAAATTGAGCTGCACTAAACAGTCTAGTGCAAGTGTCCTTATGATAAAAAGATTTTTTTTTTCCTTCTGGGTAGATGCCCAGTAATGGGATTGCAGGATCAAATGGGAGGTCTAGCTTGAGTTCTTTGAGGATTCTCCATACTTCCTTCCAAAAACGTTGTACCAGTGTGATGTAAGCGTTCCTAATTCTATATGAAATCAGCACATTGTACCCCATAAATGCATTTATGTATATATGATCTATGTATTCACAATTTAATTTTTAAAAAAAGCTTTTGCACACCTGAGAGTACCACAAACAAAGCGAACAGACAGCCTTCAAAATGGGAGATTTTTGCATGTTATGAATCTGACAAAGGCCCGATACCTAGAATCTACAAAGAACTCAAATTAAACAATAAGAAAAGTGCAAACAGCCCTCTATAAGTGGGCAAGAGATTTGAACAGAAACTTCTCCAAGGATGACAGATGAATGGCCAATAAACACGTGAAAAAATGCTCATCATCTTTAACTATCAGAGAAATGCAAATTGAAACCACTCCTAAGCTAACCACTCTTAACCTCTGCAAGATTACCCCACATCACAAAGTCACAAAACACCAGATGCTGGCTTGGATGTGGAGAGAAGGGAACACTTCTACACTGCTGATGGGATTGCAAACTAATACAGCCTTTTTGGAGAGAAGTACGGAGAATCCTCAAAGATCTAAAAGTAGACCTTATATTTGACCCTGCAATCCCATTACTGGATATCTACCAAGAGGAACAAAAATCATTTTGCCACAAAGACATTTGCACTAGAATGTTTTTCGCAGCTTAGTTCATAATTGTCAAGTTGTGGAAGCAACCTAAGTGCCCGTCAACCCATGAATGGATCAACAAACTGTGGTATATGTATACCATGGAATATTATTCAGTCATTAAAAAAAGATGGAGACTTTACATCTTTTACGTTTACCCGGATGGAGTTAAAATACATTCTTTTTAGTAAAGTATCACAAGAATGGAAAAATAAATATCCAGTGTACTCCATACTAATGTGAAATCAATATATAAACTATTATGTGTTACTAAAAACAATAAAACACTAATTGTGGTCCAGTTTTGGGGTAGAAGGAAGTGGGAGGGGGAAGGGGGATGTTTTGCAGAAGGAGGGAGGGCAGGAGGTGGGATCTCACCTAATTGCACACTGTGTGGGTATATAACACGCCCCCTGGGTGAGGGGCTCTTCTACAAATGGAACTTTACCCTGGAAGTGAGAACAATGTAACCTAAAAATTGTGCTCTCATATAAATTTGAATAAAATTTTTAAAAAAGTCTTCTATAAAATATCTAGAAGAGAGTACTTGAAATGTTCTCAACACATAGAAATAGTAAATACTCCAGGTGATGGATACCCTAAATAGCATTACTTGATCATTACGGATTCTATACTTGTAACAAAATATCACATATACCCTATACATATGTACAAATCCTTATATATCAATGAAAAGAAAAATATGAATCTTCAATTAAAAAATACATTAAAAATAAAGTCTTTGCCTAAAAAACAAACAAACAAACAGTCCCAACAGCAGTGTAAAAGTGTTTTCTTCTCTCCACATCCACACCAGCATCTGTAGTCTTGAGAGTTTGTGATGTGGGCCATTCTTGCTGGGGTTAGATGTTATCTCAGGGTGGTTTTGATTTGCATTTCTCTAATAATTAGGGATGATGAGCATTTTTTTATATGTTTGTTAGCCGTTTGTTTGTCTTCTTTAGAGAAGGTTCTATTCATGTCTCTTGCCCATTGATATATGGGATTGTTGGCTTTTTTTCATGTGGATTAATTTGAGTTCCTCATAGATCCTAGTTATCAAGCTTTTGTCTGATTAAAAATATGCAAATAACCTTTCCCATTGCGTAGGTTGTCTATTTGCTTTGGTTGTTGTCTCCTTAGCTGTACAAAAGCTTTTGAGTTTAATTAAGTTTGTTTATTTTTGTTGTTGCAATTGCCACAGCAGTCTTCTTCATAAAGTCTTTTCCCAGGCCAATATCTTCCACTGTTTTTCCTATGCTTTCTTTGGGGATTTTTATTGTTTGATGCCTTAAATTTAAGTCCTTTATTCATCTTGAATCAACTTTTGTGAGTGGAGAAAGGTGTGGGTCCAGTTTCAGTCTTTTACATGTGGATATCTGGTTCTCCCAGCACCATTTATTAAATAGGGAGTCTATGCCCCAAGGTACATTCTTGTTTGGTTTATCGAAGATTAGGTGGTTGTACGAGGTTAGTTTCATTTCCTGGTTTTCTATTCAATTCCAAATGTCTATGTCTCTATTTTTGTGCCAGTACTACGTTGTCTTGACCACTGTGGCTTTGTAGTACAGCCTAAAATCTGGTGTGCTGATGCCCCTGGCTTTGTTTTTATTACTAAGAACTGCCTTAGCTATACAGGGTTTTTTCTGGTTCCATACAAAAACAGAATCATTTTTTCCAAATCTTGAAAGTACGATGTTGGTATTTTAATGGAGATGGCATTGAATCTGTATTTGCTTTGGAAAGTATAGACATTTTAACAATGTTGATTATTCCCAGCCAAGAGCATGTATGTTCTTCCATTTGTTAATATCCTCTGCTATTTCCCTTCTTAGGGTTTCATAATTTTCTTTATAGAGGACCTTCACCTCTTTTGTTAGGTATATTCATAGGTATTTAATTTTCTTTGAAGCTATGATGAAGGGAGTTGTGTCCTTAATTAGCCTCTCATCTTGACTGTTATTGCCGTATACAAAGGCTACTGACTTATGGGCATTGATTTTATATCCTGAGACATTAGTGCATTTTTTGATGACTTCCAGCAGTTTTGTGGTTGAGTCTTTGGGGTTATCTAAGATCATATCGTCAGCAAAGAGGGAGAGTTTGACCTCCTCTGCTCCCATTTGGATGCCCTTTATTTCCTTGTCTTGCCTAATTGTATGGCAAGAACTTCCAGCACTATGTTGAATAGTAATGGTGACAGAGGACAACCTTATCTGGTTCCAGTTCTAAGAGGAAAAGCTTTCATTTTTACTCCATTCAGTAAAATATTAGCTGTGGATTTGTCATAGATAGCTTTGATCAATTTAAGAAATGTGCCATCTATGCATATACTCTTCAGTGTTCTAATTAGAAAAGGATATTTGATTTTATCGAATGCTTTTTCTGCATCTATTGAGAGGATCATATGGTCTTTGTTTTTGTTTCTGTTAATATGGTGGATAACGTTTATGGACTTGCCTATGTTGAACCAACCTTGCATCTCTGGGATGAAACCTACTTGATCATGATTTATGACTTTTTTGGTGATAAGCTGTAATATATTGGACAGGATTTTTTTGAGAATTTTTGCATCTATATTCATTAGTGAAATTGGTCTGAAATTCTCCTTTTTAGTTGGGTCTTTTCCTGGGTTTGGTATCAGGGTGATGTTTGCTTCATAGAACATGAAGATTCCTTCCTCCTCAATTTTTTGGAATAATTTCTGCAGTACAGTAATAAGCTTTTCCTTGAAGGTTTGATCGAATTCTGGTGGGAAGCCATCCAGACCAGGGCATTTTTTGTTGGAAGATTTTTTTTTTTATTAAATCATAGCTATGTACATTAATGCAATCATGGAGTACAATGTGCTGGGTTTATATACAATTTGAAATGTTTTCAGCAAACTGGTTAACATAGTGTTGGAAGACTTTTTATTGTTTCTTTAATCTCAGTGCCTGAAATTGGTCTGTTCAGGAGCTCTGTTTCTTCTAGCTAAGTATAGGGAGAGGATATGATTCCAAATATTGAACCATTTCCTTCACATTGTCAAATTTCTGAGTATAGAATTTCTGGCAGTATTCAGAGATGATCTCTGGTTTCTCTGTGGCATCAGTTGTTATTTCCTCTTTATCATTTCTTATTGAGGTTACTAGAGATTTTACTTTTCTATTTCTAGTTAGTCTGGCCAAAGGTTGATCTATTTTATTTATTTTTTCAAAAAAACAACTCCTTATTTCATTAATTTTCTGAATGATTCTTTTGTTTTCAATTTCATTGATATCTGATTTAATTTTGGATATTTCTTTTCTTCTGCTGACTTTAGGCTTAGATTGTTCTTCTCTGCCCAATTCCATAAGATGGCTTGTGAGTTTGTTGATGGGCTCTTTCTGTTTTTCAAATGTAGGCATCTGAAGTGATAAATTTTCCTCTCAGAAGTGCTTTGGCAGTATACCACAGGTTTTGGTAGCTTGTGTCTTCATTGTTGTTATGCTCAAGGAAGTTAATGATTTCCTCTTTTATTTCTTCCTTCACCCAACTGTCATTCAACAGAAGGCTGTTTAATGTCCATGCCTTTGTGTGGGGTTGCACACTTTTGTTGGAGTTGAGTTCCACCTTTAGTACCTTGTGGTCTGAGAAGATATAAGGTAAAATTTCAATTCTTTTGATTCTGTGGAGGTTTTTTTGTGTGTACTAGGATATGATCAATTTAGGAGAATGTTCTATGGGACGATGAGAAGAATGTATATTCTTTATCTTTGGGATGGAGTATTCTGTATGCGTCTATCAAGCACAAATGTTCTAGGGTCTCATTTAAGTCCCTTATGTCTTTGTTTAATTTCTGTTTAGAGGATCTGTCCAGCTCTGTAAGACAAGTGTTAAATTCCCCTGTTATTGTGATGTTATAGAATATCATACTGCTCAGACTAAGTAAGGTCTGTTTCATGAATCTGGGAGCATTTAATTTGGGTGCATAAATATTTAGACTTGAAATGTCTTCTTGTTGTATTTTTCCTTTGACCAATATAAAGTGACCATCTTTGTCCTTTTTGACTTTAGTTACATGTATTTGAAAATAAGATTGCAACTCCAGGGTAGTGCCTGTGGCTCATCAAGTAGGGTGCCGGCCCCATGTACTGAAGGTGGCAGGTTCAAGTCCAGCCTTGGCTGAACTGCAAAAACAGAAAAATGGCCAGGCGTTGCAGCGGGCACCTGTGGTCCCAGCTACTCAGGATGCTGAGGCAGGAGAATCACCTAGGTCCAGGAGTTGGAGGTTGCTGTGAGCTTTGTGGCACCACAGCACTCCACCAAGGGTGATAAAGTGAGATTCTGTCTCTACAAAAAATATATATATATATATTGCAACTCCTCTTTCCTTCTGAATTCTGTTTGCCTGAAAAATTGTCTTCTAATCCTTAACTCTGAGTTTTTGTTTTGGTTTTGGTTTTGGTTTTTTTGCAATTTTTGGTGGGGCTGGGCTTGAACCCACCACATCTGGCATAGGGGGTCAGCACCCTTCCCCTTTGAGCCGTAGGTGCTGCCCCTTAACTCTGAGTTTTAATTTGTGTTTTGAACCTAGGTGTGTTTCCTGCAGACAGCAAATGGATGGCTTGTGTTTTTAATCCAGTTAGCCAATCTATGCCTCTTCAGTGGGGAATTCAAGCCATTAACATTTATTGAGATAATTGATAAGTGTGGTATTGTTCTATTCATCTTATTTTGTGAGAGTCCATTGCTTAGTTTTATCTTTTGCATCATTGTGGAAGATAGGTTCTGTCCTTTAATTTCTGAGTTTTTACTTTGCT
>CAUYON010054752.1:0-18792 GCA_963573935.1 Arctocebus calabarensis
TTTTTTGAGACAGAGCCTCAAGCTGTCACCCTGGATAGAGTGCTGTAGCATTACAGCTCACAGCAACCTCCAATTCCTGGGCTCTAGCAAGTCTCTTGCCTCTGCCTCCCAAGTAGCTGAGACTACAGGCGCCCACCACAACACCCGGCCATTTTTTGGTTGCAGCTGTCATTGTTGTTTGGTGGGCCCTGGGGCTGGATTCGAACCCTCCAGCTCAGGTGTACGTGGCTGGCGCCTTAGCCCGTTGAGCCACAGGCACCGAGCCTCTTTTTTTTTTTTTTTTTTTTTTTTGCAGTTTTTGGCCGGGGCTGGGTTGAACCTTCCACCTCCGGCATATGAGGCTGGCACCCTACTCCTTTGAGCCACAGGCGCCTCCCAATATCGGATCTTTTGATTCTGCTGGAGTTTTTGGTTTGTTTTGGTTTTGAGACCAAGTCTCTCTCTGTCTGTCTGTCTGTCTGTCTGTCTCTCTCTCTCTCTCTCTCTCTCTCTCTCTTTCTCGCTCTTTCTCTCTGGGTAGAGTGCCACAATGCCATCATAGCTCATAGAAACCTCAAACTCTTGGGCTCAAGCGATTCTCTTGCCTCAGCCTCCTGAGTGGCTGGGACTACAGGCACCCATCACAGTGCCTGTTTTGTTTTAATTTTTATTAGAGACATAATCTCACTCTTGCTTAGGCTAGTATCAAACTCCTGAGTTCAAGCAATCGTCCTGCCTAAGCCTCCCAAAGTGCTAGAATTACAGATGTGAGCCACTGCACCCAACCCATTCTGTTGGTTCTTAGTTTGTATAGCGTAGCTTGTATCCTCTTTAATATCATATCTGAGGCCCAACAACTTTGCCCCTTCATCTAAATACAGGTTTCTCGCTGAATGGATGGTACATGGTTATCCCTCAGAAAATGTCTGGGAATTGGACTTAAAACGTTTTGGAGCCCTTCAGAGCAGCCGTACCTTTCTGCGCCACCGAGTCATGGAAGTTATGCGTAAGTGAAGCTTTATCCCAATTCTAGTTGCAGATTTCTTTCCACTGGCCTGTTTAATCATTCAAAGAGGGCAGATTTTTCCTCAGTTTTTTAATATTGCTTCAAGGTGAGCTTCTGATATTTGACTATTCCGGTCCTGAGTATGGCGTTTTATGCTCCACATGGTATTTGGAGAACATTTTCTTTGGTATATTTTACCTTCTTTACTTCTGGGAATAAGAAAGTGGAATAGGATTTACAGGTGCTGTGTGGCAGCTTCCTGTATATTCCTCATGATGCCGCCTTTACAGTTTGCCTAGAACGATGCTACGTCAAAGTGAATGTTCTCTGACTTCCACGGGGTTTTTTGGGGGTTTTTTTGTTGTTTGTTTGTTTGTTTTGAGACAGACCTTCAAGCTGTCACCCTGGAGAGAGTGCTGTGGCATCACAGCTCACAGCAACCTCCAATTTCTGGGCTTAAGCGAGTCTCCTGCCTCCACCTCCCAAGCAGCTGGGACTACAGGCACCTGCCACAACACCTGGCCACTTACTTTTTGGTTGCAGCCGTCATTGTTGTTTGGCAGGCCCGGGCTGGATTCAAACCTGCCAGCTCAGGTGTACGTGGCTGGCGCCCTAGCCCGTTGAGCCACAGGAGCCAAGCCTGTTTTTTTTTTTTTTTGAGACAGAGCCTCAAGCTGTTGCTGTGGATAGAGTGCTGTGGCATCACAGCTCACAGCAACCTCCAATTCCTGGGCTCAAGCGAGTCTCTTGCCTCCGCTTCCCAAGTAGCTGGGACTACAGGCGCCCACCACAACGCCCGAACTTTTTTTTTTTTTTGGTTGCAGCCGCCATTGTTGTTTGGCGGGCCCAGGCTGGATTCGAACCCGCCAGCTCAGGTGTACGTGGCCGGCGCCGAGCCTTGTTTTTTTTTTTTTTAATAAGAGACAGAGTCTTAGTTTATCACCCTCGGTAGAGTGCCTTGGGGTCACACAGCTCACAGCAACCTCAAACTCTTGGGCTTAAGTGATTATTTTGCCTCCTGAGTAGCTGGGACTACAGGTATCCGCCACAACGCCTGGCTATTTTTTTGTTGCAGTTTGGCCAGGGCTTGGTTCAAACCCGCCACCCTCGGTATATGGAACCAGAGCCCTACCCACTCAGCCACAGGCGCCACCCTCCACCTGGGTTTTGAGGTCATTGTTTTCTTTCCAAGGTAGAGTGTTTGCCAAGATATGCTTAAACTTTCAAGCTCCTCTGAGTGACTTTCATCATTAATCCATCATATACAAGCAAAATAGGACTACTTCTCATTCCTAAATACAAAACATGCAGTCATGTTCTCATTCCCTTTGTTCTTGTTTTCCTCCAACTTGGAAGGATTGGCCTCGTCATTTTAACTTGTTCTACGTTGTTTGATTTTTTTTCTAGTATTTGGGAAGCATACCAAATCATACAGGTCTAGAGAAGTGATAATTTCGTCTCCTATATGAAGAACTGTTCTCTGACTTTGCTAAGTGATTTCTAAGTATTTGGGGCATATTTATGCTCAAAACTAAGTTCTACATTGGCTGTGACCACTGTTCTTGGTTACAAATGAACTGGGTTTAGTAGCTGGACAACATTCCTGTTTTGAACTTTGAATTGCCTTGAACATGCCTCAGTGCTCAGTTTTGGCGTGTGGCAGAAGACATATATCCATAGGAGAGGAAGGACCTAGCAGCAGTTTGATTAACTGCTACAGTTATGAAATTTTACACATTTTTTGGTTAAAATGTTGAAGGAATTATACGTCTGTATTTCCCCAGCCATAGTTATTATACTTTAGAATTTCCTTGATGAAGCCAGACACAGTGACTCACACCTGTAAAACTAGAACTCTGGGAGGCTGAGGTTAAAGGAGTCGCTTTAGTTGAGGAGTTGGAGACTGGGCTGAGCAAGAGTGAGATCCCTCCTCCACTAAAAAGAAAAAGAAAAAATATCTGGGCATTTTGGCAAGTGCATGTAGGCCCACAACTTGGGAGGCTAAAACAGAGGATCACTTTAGCCCAGGATTTTTAGGTTGCTGTGAGTTTGGCTGATGCCACAGCACTCTAGCCTGGGCAACAAAGTGAGATTCTATTTACATAAAAATATAATAATATCCTGCCAGGTGCGGTGGCTCATGCCTATAATCCCAGCACTTGGGAGGTCAAGGCAGGTGGATTGCCTGAGCTCACATGTTCAAGACCAGCTTCACCAAGAGCAAGACCTCATCTCTAAAAAAAAATAGCCAGACATTATGAGGGGCACTGGTAGTCCCAGCTATTTGGGAGTCGGAGGCAAAAGAATCACTTAAGCCTAGGAGTTTGAGGTTGCTGTGAGCTATGATACCACAGCACTCTATCAAGGGTGACAGAGTGAAACTCTGTCTCCAAAAAAAAAAAATTTCCTTGGTGATACGACACTTTTGGTGGCTTTCTCTGATTCTCATTAAGTAGAAATTGCAGGCATGATGGACAGTGGGGAAGGGGAAAGAAAAACCTACAATGCCAGGAGTAGGAATTGTCACAGTGGAGGAACCCAGTGTGGCTTTCTTATTCTGCATCTCCCAGCCTCTCCCACCTTGACGTACATACCTTTTGTTAGCATGTGAGGTCAGGTGTTCTCTTTGGAAGGGACTAGAGATCACTCTCTTTCTGGCTTATTTACTTATTGCTTATGCAGATTGGCCATTAAGAGAAATGAATTCTGGGGCGGCGCCTACGGCTCAGTGGATAGGGCACTGGCCCCATATACCAAGCGTGGTAGGTTCAAACCCAGTCCCGGCCAAACTGCAACAAAAAATAGCCAGGTATTGTGGCAGGTGCCTGTGGTTCCAGCTACTCGGGAGGCGGAGGCAAGAGAATCGCCTAAGCCCAGGAGTTGGAGGTTGCTGTGAGCTGTGACGCCACAGCACTCTATCCAGGGTGACAGCTTGAGGCTCTCTCTCAAAAAAAAAAAAAAAAGATAGAGAAATGAATTCTGACTCTAGCTTTGTTATGTGGATAATGTTATTGAGATAAAAGTGTTCAACCTCTTAAGATTTCAGAGCCACCTAATCAAGTTATGACACATACCCTTTCACTTCAGAAAGGGGTTAAATATTAGAGACCTATAATGGGTCTGAGGCCTTAACAACACAGGTGCTGTGAAGAGTCAAGTGCCATTTTCTCCACACTTTGGTCCCACCTGTGTCCCACTTTCCCACTTAGATCTAATCTTCATCCCTCCTGTGGAGCTTAGCAAGATTTAGAGCCTTGGCCTTTCTCTCATTGTTTCTACCTACTAATTTGAGTCATGTAACTTACAGCTATATAACTTTATGAAGCGAGAATACCAGCTCTTGTAATATTATCCTTTTTTCTGGAGTATTCCTGTTATACTGAATTTGGGTAGTATACTGGGTAGTATTTGACAAATTCGGCTCCATCAGCCCGGAAATTATGTTCTTTTGAATAGGAATGACTCCAAAGTCGAGTGCAGCAGTTCTCAACCTGTGAGTCACCACCCCTTTGGGAGTCGAATGATCCTTTCACAAGGGTTGCCTAAGACCATCCTGCATATCAGATATTTATATTACAGTTCATAACAGTAGCAAAATTACAGTTATGAAGTAGCAACGAAAATAATTTTATGGTTGGGGGTCACCACAACATGTGGAATTGTATTAAAGGGTCATGTCATTAGGAAGGTTGAGAACTGCTAGTCTCGTGGGTGTTGAAACTCAGCTCTGGAATCTGTGTCTTGGGGTTTGATAGGCCACTCTTGTCTGTTCTAGCTCTGATATGTGACCTGAAGGTTCCCCGGTGGGACTTCCAGACTGGTAGGCAGTTACGCACGTCTCCTCTCTATGACCGGTTAGATGCACAAGGAGCCAGATGGATGGAGAAACACGGATTTGAGAGACCAAAGTACTTTGTTCCACCTAACAAAGGTAAGAAGTCACACTCTGGTTTAAGCGCTCTTTTTTTCTTTTTGTCCTGGGCATTAATAAGATTTATTTTTAAATCCATAAGCAGAATGTGTTCCTGGAAGAATAAATAATAAAAACTTGTTGGGTTGGCGCCCGTAGCACAGAGGTTATAGTGCCAGCCACATGCACCGAAGCTGGTGAGTTCAAGCTTGGCCCGGGCCAGCTAAACAACAATGACAACTGCAACAAAAAAATAGCCAGGCGTTGTGGCAGGTGCCTGTAGTCCCAGCTACTTGGGAGGCTGAGGCAAGAGAATCACTTGAGCCCAAGAGTTTTAAGTTGATGTGAACTGTGACGCCATGGCACTTTACCAAGGGTGACATAGTGAGACTCTGTCTCAAAAAAAAAAAAAAAAAAACTTGTTATAGACTGCACCTAACTGTACAGAGAGATGCCCCAGTGTAAGTCCTATCCTTTTCTCTCCGCCTTTTGTGTTTTCCCTTCCATAGATCTCCTGGCATTGGAGCAAAGCAAGACTTTCTATAAGCCTGATTGGTTTGACATCGTGGAGTCTGAAGTCAAGTGCTGTAAGGAAGCGGTTTGTGTTATCGATATGTCCTCTTTCACAAAGTTTGAGATAACAGTAAGTATTGGGGAAATAATAGATGAGGAAACTTTGCATATTAAATGCCTCCTATTTTTCATCTGTCGCCTTACTGCTTGACTCCTTAAGGATTCTGGTATATTTTAGTGTTTCCTCTGTATTTTAACATTTAAAAAAAAAATTTAGCTCCTTGTTTCTTGCTTGCCTAGAGCAGCCCATTTGTCACAAGAATCAATAGTCATCTTCCCTGGAGCTTCTTGTAATAAAGTAAATCTATAAATATTGCTACACGAGTACTGGTTGGTTGAATTTCTCAGCAAGGCTTATTGCTCTTATTGCTAGTTGCTTCGTGTTACCCAATCAAGTACTTTTGCGCTTACTCCTTCTGCTTTGTTCTCTAATCCTGCAGTCCACTGGGGATCAGGCCTTAGAAATTCTGCAGTATCTTTTCTCCAATGACCTGGATGTGCCCGTAGGCCACATTGTACATACGGGCATGCTCAACGACAGTGGAGGGTACGAGAATGACTGCAGCATAGCACGGCTGAACAAGCGCAGGTGAGATTAGCTGCTGCTCTGCCCTGCTTCTCCGACATACATGTTCTTTTTTTTTTTTTTTAGAGACAGAGTCTCACTTTATCACCCTTGGTAGAGTGCTATGGCATCACAGCTTTCAGCAACCTCCAACTCCTGGGCTTAGGCGATTCTCTTGCCTCAGCCTCCCAAGTAGCTGGGACTACAGGCGCCTGCCACAACACTTGGCTATTTTTTGTTGCACTTTGGCCAGGGCTGGGTAACCCTGGTACATGGGCCTGGGTGCTCTACGCACTAAGCCATAGGCACCGCCCAACATACATGGTTCTTAAAGCTACTGTAGCCAAGCAACTAAGGTGCTTTTCTGGGAAAATGTAATTATCTCAGGGACTATAAAACCATTTCTTGAACTCACTGCTAGTTGATTAGCTGCTCTAAACAGAAGGAAATCACCAGGAAAAGAAAAAGAAAAGGAAACCACCAGCTTATGTGAAACTTGGTGTTGAAGAGTTAGTTACCCTACTGACAGAAGATGCCTTCTACATTAGTATGTCTATGAAATGTCTGGGTACTAACAGGAAGCCAGAATTTTTGTTTTGTCTTTATGTGGTATATCTTAGAATGGTACTCCTGGCCCCCCCTAAAAGTTAAGTGATCATTTCCCAGTATCGTTTCCTTGCTTTAAAACTAGATGAGAGCTTGATTGCTTCCTAATCTTTTTCCTGTCACCTGGTTTTGTTTATTTTGGGCTCTCACTTAATATTGTTATTATTTCAGTTTCTTCATGATCTCTCCAACTGATCAGCAGGTCCACTGCTGGGCCTGGCTTAAGAAACACATGCCGAAGGACAGCAACCTGGTTCTGGAGGATGTTACCTGGAAATACACTGGTGAGGGGTCTCTTGGGGTCAGTCAAATGAGAAAAAGACAGCAGATCCAGATGCTCTTTACATGTTCCTTTGTTACATTTGACTTTCAAAAGTGAATGTTAGACTTAGCAGAGAAGAGGCTCACTGACGGAAAATTGATCTCTAGCACCTCCTCATTTTTCATCAGTGAAGTTTGAGATCAACTTTGGCTTCTCTGTTCTATTCACTTCTACAGCCACTACTGCAAGCATGTAGGAGTTCAAGTATTTATTGAATGAATGAGTAAATAATTCTTTTTTTTTTTTTTTTTTTTTTTTTGAGACAGAGTCTCACTATATTACCCTCAGTAGAATGCCGTGGCTTCACAGCTCATAGCAACCTCAAACACTTGGGCTTAAGTGATTTTTTCACCTCGGCTTCCCAAGTAGCTGGGACTACAGGCGCCGACCACAACGCCTGGCTAATTGGTTGTTGTTGCAGTTGTTGTTGTTTAGCTGGCCCAGACTGGGTTCGAACCTGCCAGCCTGGCTGTGTGTGGCCAGCGCCTTACCCAGTGAGCTACAGGGTGCTGCCCAAGAATAAGTAAATAATTCTTTAAAATGTTTTTATATTTATTACTTAACTAATAAATTCTTCAAGATTTCTATATATTTTTTTTCATGATTTTCTTCAAGATTTCTATATATCTTTTTTTAATGAGTATATAATTTTTAAGTATGACTTAATTTCATGATTGTCTCTTCTCAGCAGTCCTATTTAGGAGAGCAGCCTCTCCTGTCTCCCCATTCCAGGGGTAGCCCTCCTGCCTGTCCTCACTCCCACCTGCCTAACTCCTACTCCTCAGCCCCACCAGTGTTTACTCTCCCAGGCCCTCATTCTCGATTCCTTGAAGTAGCACATGTGAGTGACTTCTGGCTACCAGCTTAGAAACTATAGAATCTTACAGAACAAAAGTTGTGTTCTAACCTGTATTAGAATGATTGATGTATAATTAGCACAAGTCGTCGTCACAGGCATCAGAGTCCAGGGCATAGGGAAGTACTTTTCCAGGTATGGACTTGGGGCTTCTCTATCATGTCACCAATCCCACTGGGAAGAGAAGAGCAAGAGTTGTATAGGAGAGGTTATGGCAGCCCCAGAAGGAGGCTCGGAACCCATTGGCCAGGACTTGGTCTCATCATCATCATCATCTAACTGCAGAGCAGGCTATGAAATGTTGTCCTCCTGGGTACCATGGAGAAGAGATGCATACCCAGATGTTCTCACACCAGCTTAAGTCAGTAGCTGCATCCAGCAGGCCCATCAGCAGAAGTGTAATCACCAGAGGCAGGGTGCTTGGCATTCATCCTTGGATTGCCTAAGCAAAGGGACGCTTTTGTGGTCTTAGCACCCGGGCCTGGCCATAGGTGAGCAAATCCAGAACAGACCTTTCCCATTGGCGCAGCTGTTCACTTGGAGAGGCAGCACATCTCTTGTTCTTTTCTGTTTAGCCCTCAATCTGATTGGCCCTCGCGCTGTGGATGTGCTGTCAGAGTTGTCCTATGCCCCTATGACTCCAGACCACTTCCCAAGTCTCTTTTGCAAGGTGGGTACCGGAAAAGTTCTGTTTTTCAAATGGGCATAGAATATTTATTTTATGGTGGTAGCAATTACACTTTCCTACTATGGCATTAACACCCCTGAAGGGTAGTCTCACCCTTACTAAGCAGACAAATGATCAAATAAATTTATTTTTCACCCTTCAGGCTCTCCATTTTAATAACCAATAGGATAGTCTTAAAGTGAATTTAGCTTCTCTGAAAGTCAGGTCTATATGTATATTGGTTTCTGTAGAGATAGATCAAAACTTTAGGTTGCAGGATTATGACACTGATACCACGAAGTGCCATTTAAGGTCAGGCCTTCTCTCTCCATGCAGTGGATCCTCTTTTTATACACAGAGCAACTTCTCTTTTATGTATGTGGCATATTCAGGGAAGAAATGGTATAGGCGAATGCCTAATCAATTAAATGATTTTTTTTCTATAAGTGGCTACTATCAGAAAATGAAACAAACTATAACTGAGTAAAAACAATGGTAACTGAATCCCCTCTAGGAAGCAGTTTAGAAGCAGATTAGAGGTCCAAACTGACACTTTGGCAACCTGCAACCAGCATCTTCCAAACAGTTACTGCCAGAAACGCTCTGAAGTTGAAACCAGAGTTGAAATCCACCTACAGATTATTTTGCAGTTTTCCTTCTCAAGTCAGAGAGAGTGGGGCGGCGCCTATAGCTAACGGAGTAGGGCCCTAGTCCCATATGCCGGAGGTGGCGGGTTCAAACCCAGCCCTGGACAAAAACTGCAAAAAAAAAAAAACTGGGCGGCACCTGTGACTCAGCAAGTAGGGCACCGGCCCCATATACCAAAGGTGGCAGGTTCAAACCTGGCATCAGCCAAACTGCAAAACAGAAAAATAGCCGGGCGTTGTGGCGAGCGCCTGTAGTCCCGGCTACTCAGGAGGCTGAGGCAAGAGAATCTCCTAAGCCCAGGAGTTGGAGTTACAGCATTCTACCGAGGGTGATAAAGTAAGACTCTGTCTCTACAAAAAAAAAAAAAAAAAAAAGACAGAGAGAGTGAACACAACAGAAAACTCTGCTCTATTAGCTATCAATAGATGCCTTCATGCATTCTCTCTGCTGCTTGAAGGAATGATCATTACACTTGTGCCTGGCAAGTGCCACCTCGCCCAGGATTCCTGTGGAAACAGTTTGCTTCTGTGCTGCCTAGGACTTTCCACTTTTCTTTATAGGAATGACAGTTATGTCAGTGGCTTCTGTTAGGAAACGGAGCTGCTGAGCTTTTTTTTTTTTTTTGAGACAGAGCCTCAAGCTGTCACCCTAGATAGAGTGCTGTGGCATCACAGCTCACAGCAACCTCTAATTCCTGGGCTTAAGCGAGTCTCTTGCCTCCGCCTCCCAAGTAGCTGGGACTGCAGGCGCCCACCACAACGCCCAGCCATTTTTTTGGTGGCAGCCGTCATTGTTGTTTGGTGGGCCCGGGCTGGATTCGAACCCACTGGCTCAGGTGTACGTGGCTGCCGCCTTAGCCCCCTGAGCCACTGATGCCGAGCCCTGAGCTGCTGAGCTTTTATATATGGCAGGTGGCAGGATTTGTCTGCTGAGTCCCTCAGAGAAGACACTTGCCTGTTCTTCATTGCTCCTGAGACTTTTGACTAACACAGTCTTTAGCAAGAATTTGCAAAGAGAAATATTTTATGTTTATCAAAGACATGGCTTCTATTCTCCACCATCAGCTTGGCTAAATCTCCTGAAGTGAGAAGGAGTTACAGGGGCTGTACTCCATTCTCAGTGCCTCAGTACCTGGAACCAGACTGTTTTCAAAATGAAATTCTTTCTTTGACTTATATCTCCTTGAGGGTTAAAAAATGGGTGTGGCATTAACGAGAGGGTTTCCCTGGGTGAGTGCCCACACTCCTATGAGAGCCCCCGTGCTGACTTGCTGCCTTTGTCTCTGCAGGAGATGAGTGTGGGCTACGCAAATGGGATCCGGGTGATGAGCATGACTCACACAGGAGAACCGGGATTCATGCTTTATATTCCCATAGAGGTGAGATTTGGAAAGCTCACCTCTGTCTTCCTTTCCCTGAGCTGCCAGGAGGTGTGCTGGCTCTCCCAGATCTTATGGGCACTGGCAGGTTTGGAGAGCCATTTCTGATGATAGGGGGCTGAAGTAAGCTACATGGAAGAGCCTTCACAATTTTTAACTACGTTAATTAATTTCTTTTGAATAGATCAGAGACTTAAAAAGTATTTAGTGCCTTCTAACCAGTTCTCACCAACTACCACCAATGAATTAGTATATATTTTTTTTTTTTTTTTTTTTTGAGACAGAGCCTCAAGCTGTCACCCTGGATAGAGTGCTGTGGCATCACAGCTCACAGCAACCTCCAATTCCTGGGCTCAAGCGAGTCTCTTGCCTCCGCCTCCCAAGTAGCTGGGACCATAGGTGCCCGCCACAGCGCCTGGCCATTTTTTGGTTGCAGCCATCATTGTTGTTTTGGCGGGTCCGGGCTGGATTCGAACCCGCCAGCTCAGGTGTACGTGGCTGGCACCTTAGCCCGCTGAGCCACAGGCGCCGAGCCGAGTATCAATGTCTTTATATAGTGATCAAGAATATGCCATGAATGCTATCTCTAACAGTACGATCAAAATATTTCTGATTATATATGAAGCACATTCTGCCCTATGATTGCACCAATGTACACAATTATGTTTAATAAAATTATTTTTAAAAATAAATAAAATAAAATAGAAGTTTTTCCAGGTTTGTATTTGATATTTGAATGCAGTTATGCAAGCATCTCCTAGCTGGAATCTCCTAGCAACGTGGAACCAGGAAACCTGAATTCAAATCCTGGCTTGGCCACATATCAACCTGCTTAATTTTGCATAGCTCACTTAGCTTGATTGTTAAGCAAAGAGAATTCTGGTGAGGATGGAATGATACTCTGCAGATTTCCATGCCTACCACGGTTATGGGCACATTATGGGCCGCCAGTAATTTGCCTGTGTCTGTTCCACCTGACATCAAGTCCTTCCTTTTTCCCCCTCAGTAGAGAGTGTACAGTTCGTCACATAGTGCTATTTGTATCCTTACATCCACATCTCTAAAGAAAGGGTAGGACTTACACAGAGGGTACCAATAAAATGAATACAACATTTTAAGTAAGGGAAAGACTGTATTAAAATTGTAATACTGAAGTCATTTTTGACTCTGCAATTACAAGAGATACAAAGTACAATATACAAGACAATACATGTTAGTCCAGGCACAGTGGCTCACACCTGTAATCCCAGTACTCTGAGAGGCCGAGGCAGGTGGATTGCCTGAATTCACAGGTTCAAGACCAGCCTGAGCAAGAGCTGACAAAGTGAGACTCGTCTCTAAAAGTAGCCAGGCATTGTGCTGGGCACCTGTCGCCCCAGCTACTTGGGAGGCTGAGGCAAAAGAATCACTTGAGCCCAACAGTTTGAGGTTGTTGTGAGCTATGATGCCACCGTACTCTTATCGATGGCAACAAAGTAAGACTCTGTCTCCAAAAAAAAAAACCAAAACACAAACAAACAAAAAATGTTATTGGTATATACTGAGTATTACAATTTTAATACACTTTTTCTTGCCTAAAATATATATTCATTTTGTTGGAGCCCTCTGTATATTTATTCCCTACTATTAAGAAAGAGGAAATTTGCCAGCTGTAGTGGCTCACACCTGTAATCCTAGCACTCTGGGAGGCCAAGACAGGTGGATTGTCTGAGCTCAGAAGTTCGAGACCCGCCTGAGCAAGATCAAAACCCCATCTCTAAAAACAGCCAGACCTGGGGCAGCACCTGGGACTCAAGGAGTAGGGCGCCGGCCCCATATACTGAAGGTGGAGGATTCAAACCTGGCCTTGGCCAAAAACTGCAAAAAAAAAGAAACCAGCCACACCTTATACGAATGATAAAACACAACTATAGCCCAGAATGAAGGCGGGAAAAGGAGGATGAGGGAACGGGAGGGAGGAGGCCAGGGGGAGGGAAGGTAATAGGTGAGACTTCTCCTATTGTGCATAATGCAAGGGTACATGTCAAATCTATTAAGAGTAGAGTATAAATGTCTTAACACAACAATTATGTAAGCAAGGTGAAGGCTATGTTAGCCAGTTTCATGTAAGTATTCCAAATTGTATATAAAATCAGCACATTGTACCCCATAAATGTATTAATATACAGTTATGATTTAATAAAAATAAAATAAGTAGCCAGGCCTTGTGGCTAAGCCTTAGTTCCAGCTACATGGGAGGCTGAGACAAGAAGATCACTTGAGCCCAAGAGTTTGAGGTTGCTATGAGCTATGATGCCATGGCACTATAACAAGGCTATAACAAGGGTGACAAAGTGAGACTGTTTCCAAAAAAAAAAAGAAAGAGGAAATTTTTGTTTTATCCTCACCAACATCTCAAAAATTACTTACACCACCATTATTTAGAAAGCTGCTTCCTAGGAGAATGGAAGAGGAAACAGAATCTCTCTGGTGTTCATTTGATTTTTTTGTTGTTGTTGAGTCTCACTCCAACCTGGGTAGAGTGCCATGGCATTATAGCTCACAGCAACCTCAAACTCTTGGGCTCAAGTGATCCTCTTGCCTCAGCCTTCCAAGTAGCTGGGATTACAAGCACCCACCACCAAGCCCTGCTAATTTTTTTTATTTTTAGTAGAAACCAAGTCTTGTTCTTGCTCAAGGTGGTCTTGAGCTCCTGAGCTCAAGCAATACACTTGCCTTGGCCTCCCAGAGTGCTAGGATTACAGGCATGATCCACCCTGCCTGGCTGTTCATTTAACTTTAATAAATTACTTCCGTTTCAAAGTAAACTAGTGAGATACTTAGGATATACAGTAATGTCCAATACCTTATCCTAGATGTGCTACTTATTAACTCTTTTCAGTACAGATGAAAAGCTTACATTAATATTGTTTACATGCATAATGATGCTGATATGCAAATATAGAGGTTATAAATATTTATTTATGAGCTTTGTACAGCACACCAGAACAGCTTATGTTTATTATCATGGAATTTTATCTTGCAAGTCAGTGCAACTGAAAATGTTGAACACGGCTACCCAGGTATTGCCAAGAGACTCTGGAAAACCTAGGAAGCAATATAGCTTCAAGAAATTTGGAGTTGGCTTGGCGCCTGTGGCTCAATGGGCTAAGGCGCCAGCCACATACAGCTGACCTCGTGGGTTCGAATCCAGCCTGGACCTGCCAAACAACAATGGTGGCTGCAACCAGAAAATGGCCAGATGTTGTGGTGGGCGCCTGTAGTCCCAGCTACTTGAGAGGCAGAGGCAGGAGACTCGCTTGTGCCCAGGAATCGGAGGTTGCTGTGAGCTGGGATGCCACAGTACTCTATCCAGGGTGACAGCTTGAGGCCCTGTCTCAAAAAAAGATAAGTTATTTTGAACTTCAAAACATAAAATTGATACCTGAACTGCAGTATTTTGGGACCCATTATTATTATTATTATTATTATTTTTTGTAGAGACAGAGTCTCACTTTCTCACCCTTGGTAGAGTGTCGTGGCGTCATACAGCACATAGCAACCTCCAAATCCTGGGCTTAGGTGATTCTCTTGTCTCAGCCTCCCAAGTAGCTGGGACTACAGGTGCCTGCCACGACACCCAGCTATTTTTCTGTTTTGCAGTTCGGCTGAGGCTGGGTTTGAACCCACCACCTTTGGTACATGGGGCCGGCGCCCTACTCGCCGAGCCACAAGCGCCCACCTATATATATATATATTTTTTTTTTTTTTGAGACAGAGCCTCAATCTGTCACCCTGGATAGAGTGCTGTGGCATCACATCTCACAGCAACCTCCAATTCCTGGGCTCAAGCAAGTCTCCTGCCTCCGCCTCCCTAGTAGCTGGGATTACAGGCACCCGCCACAAGGCCCGGCCATTGTTTGGTTGCAGCCGTCATTGTTGTTCGGTGGGGCCCAGGCTGGATTCAAACCCACCAGCTCAGGTGTACGTGGCCAGGGACCCATTATTCAAATACTACTAGAACCACTAAGGAAAAGCCTAGAGTGAAACATAAAAGAAAAAAAAAATAGCCCACCATTCCTTTCTTCCTTCTTCCCTCCCTCCTTCATTCCTCTCTCCCTTTTTTTTTAAAAGATAGTCTTGCTCACAGGAGGCACATGTGGCTCACTGAGTAGGGTGCTGGTCCCTTATACCAAAGGTGGCGGGTTCGAATTCAGCCCCATCCAAACTGCAATAAAAAAATAGCCGGGTGTTGTGGCAGGCACCTCCCAGCTACTCGGGAGGCAACAAAGTGAGACTCTGTCTTTAAAAAAAAAAAAAAGTCTAGCTCTCCTCTCCCCCCACCCCTGGTTCCCCTGGACTAGAGTACAATGGCATGATCATAGCTTATTGCAAACTCCAGCACCTGGGCTCAGCCATACTCTTGCCTCAGCTTCCTGAGTAGCTCAGATTATAAGCGTGAACCACCATGACTAGCTAATTTTTATTTTTTGTAGAGATAGGGTCTCACTATGTTGCACAAGCTGGTCTTGTACTCCAGACCTCAAGCAATCCTCCCTCCTTGGACTCCCAAAGGGCTAGGCTTGCTAGCTGGCATGCGCCACTGAACTCACCCTTAACACTTTATTTTTTTTTTGAGACAGAATCTCACTATGTTGCACTCAGTAGAGTGCCATAGCGTCACAGCTCACAGCAACCTCCAACTTAATGAGTCTGTGGAACCAAATTTCATCCTGCCTCACCAGCACCACAATGGAAGGAAGTAAAGAGCACAGCCTGGGTTTCAGCCCAATTGCAGTTTTACAGTCCTCACCTGTGCTGTTACTTGCTATTCTTTGAACAGCTGAGTACCTTAACTTAATAAATCAAATATTTATAACAATACCACACATTTATATGGCACTTGATTATTGACAAAGGAGTTGAACATATATTTTTCTTATTTAATTCTTGTAACCTACCTATCAGGTATATTTTATCACCACAGTTATAGATGATAAAATCTGATTGAGGTTCTGAGATTTTTAAGTGACTTACTTTGCAGATAGCAAGTAGTGAAATCAGGATTCAAACTCCAGATATTTGGGGACCACAGTCTTTACTCTGTCTCACACAGCCTACCAAGAGTATAGGGAAAACTGAAGGTAAGCTTTGGCTTTGAATTTTTTAGCTGTTTTTTTTTCAGCCTTTTTTTCCTTACCGTTCCCATCTATGGTGGCAACTATGCTGTGCCACCCAGACATTCTTCAGGAACGAAGGATTTACTCCCCTAGCTGCTCAAGAGTGCTGCCAGCAAAAAGACGTCAGGTATTGCCTTGGCTGAAGATGGTTGCCTTGCTTAAGGTGACCCCTCTTGCGAGGAATGCCCACATCTAATGATTGGTCAACATCAGTGTATAAATATATATCCTTCTGGTCCCAGCTAGGGCCAACTCTGAAAGAGGGTTGAGATTCAGATTGCGCTACAGCTCAGTTTCAGTCTCAGGCCAATCATATTTCTTTCCCTTTCCTCGCTTTCCACAGCTGTTGATCCCAAGAACACTCCCTAATAAACCTCTTCTGTTTAGGCCATGCTAATGTTTCAGAGTCAGCTTCTTGTGAAACTCAATCTCCAAACCCCTGATATGAATAACTCTAAAGAACTTGGATTTCAGGATCTGTTAAACTAATGCCTAAGGTCATCTGATAAGAGATTATCTTTCTAACATACTGTCTTTTTAATAAGATCTCAGGTTGAAAACTCTTAAGATCCCTCAGAAGGAGATCTTAAGTATGTTCCCTCTAGTCTGGCTTTGTGCATTTGTGCATTGTGGGACCAGTGCATATTTTGCAAGTTGATTTTTAAGACTGTTTTAATAACCATTTGTAAATTTAAATGATAATAATGTAACTCTTGGTATTTTCAGTGTTTTCTGAGGTTTTGTTCCCCCCACAAATACTGAACATCCTTGACATGGTAGGCAGCCACTGTGTAGGAACAAAGTTTAGAGATAGTACCTGCTCTCAGGAGTCTCACAGTCTAGCAGGGTTAACAGTTATTTAAATACAGTAGAACCTCTGTAAGTTGACCACTCACGGGACTGAAACAAACTGGTCAAATACAGAGGTGGTCAACATAAGGGACTAGATCTAATATACTGATGTGTACATGTGGTACACGTCTAGTCTATGAAAATTAGGTCAACTTAAGGAGGTGAACAGTGTAAGGAGGTGGTCAAGTAGAGGTTCTACTGCAATTATGTCACATGATAACTGCTAGGTCAAACCATTTAAAGTGCAATGAGAACATGGAGCAATTCTGACTGTTGGACAATGGGAGAATCGGAAAACTTCCCAGAGAAACTCAAATATAAATTTAGCTCTAAACAATAAGCAGGTGTCCTTTTATAGAAAGAGGTGTTTTGGTAGGGAAGAGGGACTCCTAAGCTAAAGGATGAACCTAGGTCGGCTCGGCGCCTGTGGCTCAACAGGCTAAGGCGCCAGCCACATACACCTGAGCTGGTGGGTTCGAATCCAGCCCGGGCCCGCCAAATGACAATGACAGCTGCAACCAAAAAATGGCCAGGCGTTGTGGCGGGCGCCTGTGGTCCCAGCTACTTGAGAGGCAGAGGCAGAAGACCCGCTTGAGCCCAGGAATTGGAGGTTGCTGTGAGCTGTGATGCCACTGCACTCTACCCAGGGTGACAGCTTGAGGCTCTGTCTCAAAAAAAAAGAAAAAAAAAATCATTTCAAGCTAGACTGAGAAGGGCTTTGAATACTATGCTTAAGCATTCAATTTTATCCTAGGGCAGTTGCCCACCATATGTAGATAAGAGAGTCACATAACCAGATTTATATCTAAGAATAATTCTGGCAGGAGAGTAGAGGATGAATATGAGCAACAGAGTGGAAACAGGGAGATCAATTAGGAAGGCTGCTCTTCTCTAATCTGGATGAGAAATACGAAGGATTCGTACCAGACAGGAGGAATACAGACAGGCATTACTATTATTACACACACACACACACACACACACACAAAATTCCCAGCGAAGGGCACCCAGGAGTTCTTTTTTTTTTTTTTTTTTTTTTTGAGACAGAAGCTCAGCTGTCACCCTGGATAGAGTGCTGTGGCATCACACAGCAACCTCCAATTCCTGGGCTCAAGCGAGTCTCTTGCCTCCACCTCCCAAGTAGCTGGGATTACAGGCACCCGCCACAAAGCCCAGCTATTTTTTTGGTTGCAGCCATCATTGTTGTTTGGTGGGCCCCAGGCTGGATTCGAACCCGCCAGCTCAGGTGTACGTGGCTGGCGCCTTAACCCGTTGAGCCACAGGCGCCGAGCCAAGGAGTTCTTAATTCTGATTACTCACTAGGATCACTTGGGAAAGGTTTACGAAAAGCAACTACTACTCAGGCACCCTTTCTAATTAAATCAAAATCACCAGAGTGAGACCTGGCATTGGAATTTTTAAAAAGTTCTTAGGCAATCCTAATGTACATCTAGGGTTGAAAACCTCTGGAACACTCCATAAATGAAGATTCTAAGAAAAACAGAGTTCTAAACATGGCTGTCTCCAACTAACAATGTTATCTTGATGTGTCAAGAAAGCTAATTAATGGGCGAGGCATGGTGGCTCACACCTGTAATCCCAGCATTCAAGGAGGCCAAGGTGGGCAGAATGACTGAGTTTACCAGTTCAAGAGCACACTGAGCCAGGGCAAGAGCCTGTCTCTAAAAATAGCTGGGTGTTGTGATGATTGCCTGTCATCCAGCTACTTGGGAGGCTGAGGCAAGAGAATCACTTGAGCCCAAGAGTTTGAGGTTGCTGTGAGCTATGATGCCACGGGCCACAGCACTATACTAGGGAGCGACAAAGTGAGATTCTATCTCAAAATAAATAAATAAATAAGAAAGCTAATTAATGTGTACTATTTGTTGATAATGCTTCAGATAGTTAAAAGGCACCTACAAAATTACCTTGCAGTTTTTTTTTTTACTCACAAAAGTTACTGTGAACTGAAGGTAATTAAAGAAATACGTATTTGCACACGAAACAAATTAGTAATCCTCTTCTAAACTAGGGCAAGCCATACTTGGTCTAGATCAGAAATAACAATGATATGAATTTTTTTTTTTTTTTTTTTGAGACAGAGCCTCAAGCTGTCACCCTGGGTAGAGAGCTGTGGCATCACAGCTCACAGCAACCTCCAATTCCTGGGCTCAAGCGAGTCTCCTGCCTCTGCCTCCCAAGTAGCTGGGACTACAGGCGCCCGCCACAACGCCCGGCCATTTTTTGGTTGCAGCCGTCATTGTTGTTTGG
>CAUYON010054753.1:0-11597 GCA_963573935.1 Arctocebus calabarensis
TAGTAAACGAGAAAATATCATGAATGGTATGTCAATCAGGTTGATAAAATATCTCAGATTGCATGTGAAGCCCCCACACTGTACCCCATGGTTGAACTAATGTACACAACTATGATTCAATAAAAAAAATAAAAATAAAAATAAAATTAAATGCACTACTAAGATCGTTATCTGTGATATTATTGTTGTCGTTTTTGTCTTTTTATTACTTTAATGTGGCAGAATCTGATTTCCTGAGCTTAAATGTGAGCTGTCTGTGGAATGTGTATGTGTGTACGCATGCAGATTAAGTTAGGTTATCAATTCTTATTGAATAAACAAGAAATGTTTCTTTAACCTTATGGGAAATGTCAATAAAATGAATAAATACTGAGTGAGGACTACCAGCAAGGTACTGCGCCGGCCATTTCGAAACAAAGATGATTCACTTGAAAGGTAAAGTGGCCACTAATGGGTATGGGGATTTCTTAATGTCGTGACAAAAATGTTCTAGAATCTGTGATGGTAGTTATACAACCTAGTAAATATCCCAAACTGTACACTTTAAAGGGGTGAATTTTATGGTCTTATAGATTATGTATCAATTTTCCTTAAAAAAAAAAAAGAAAAGAAAGAAAGAAAGAATAAGAATGGCTAGTATGTGCCAGAGGTTCTGTGCCCAGCATTGCATAAAGCATAGTCAGTGCTTTTGATTCACTTGCTCTGAGTCAGCTCTGTGCTGAGTCCTTTGCTTACAGCCTCTTATTTGGTCTTTAAGGGTCTTCAGAGTAAGGGACTATTAGTACCCCAGTTTACAGCCAAGGAAATGGATTTAGAGAGACTCTTGCTCAAAATCACATGTGAACCACGTAAAACTGACATTTTGTAGGCAGTTTGTGTGTTCATATGTCATCAGTTTCTTATAGCTCAATCTAATAAGTAGCTATAGCTCTCTGAGTTCTTTATTACATGCATCAGGAAACTGCTCTGGGATTAGGAAGCAAAAGAACCCGGAGAAGGTAAGAGCCTAGGTTCGCAAATGACAATGTTTGCTACAAAGGACCTCATGTAAGTAAGAAATAAGCTTCTAGGTGTGAAGCCACAACGAATTTGCATTTTGTTTGTTATACCCCTAGCACCACTTACCCTAACTAATATAACATCTGTTAGACTCCAGAGGCTGTGTTCTTACCCACTAGAAATTTATCTCCTGCAAGGAATTTAGAATCTTCTGTTGATAGATACCAGTACAATGTCCTGGAATACTAGAATCAAAATTAGAAATGGGTAAATTCACAAAAGTGGAATAAATAATGAATTACAGGGTTAACATAATAGAGCACGTACATTAAAAAAAAAAAAAAAAAAACAGTAGCTTGACCAAATAAGGGGCTTATTCATCTCACAGTGCAAGAAGCCTAGAGGCAGGAGGTGCTTGTGGCTCATCGAGTAGGGCGCCGGCCCCATATACCAAAGGTGGCGGGTTCAAACCCAGCCTCGGCCGAACTGCAAAACAGAAAAATAGCCGGGTGTTGTGGTGGTGTAGTCCCAATTACTTTGGAGGCTGAGGCAAGAGAATCGCCTCGGCCCAGGAGTTGGAGGTGGCTGTGAGCTGTGTGACACCATGGCACTCTACTAAGGACGATAAAGTGAGACTGTCTCTACAAAAAAAAAAAAAAAAAAGGAAGAAGAAGCCTAGAGGCACACAGTCCCAGGCAGGAAGATCATCTTCATGATTTCTTCAGAAACCCAAGGTATGTCTTCCTTTTCACCCCGCCAGCCTCAGTGTGTGACATTATTCAAAGTAAGAAATGAAAGACAAAGGTGCCTGCAGGATCAAATCAACCCTCTTTTAAAGAGCTTCCTCTGAAGTCCCCCCTGACCACTTGGCAAGAACTATGTTAGTGACTGCTTACGGCTTCAAGGGAGGCTTTGAAATATGGTTATTTTTAAGGTGGTAACATTTATTACCCTGTACAAAATCAGAATGCTATTAGTAATGGAGAATGAACAGTAGAAAGGTAACATTCATGTCTTAGACAGGAAGAAAGTTCAAAAGCCTGGGTAGACAAATATTGGCAAATGTCCACTACAGGGATCAGCCACGATTTGAACCCAGGTCTGATTGCTCCAGAGCCCATACTCTTAACCTTAGGCTGTGCTGAATCCTTTCTGGAGTGTAGAGTCCAGAAAACCACATACACCCTTACTGTGACATAAGGATAGGATATTAGATTTCTATAGCTAGTGTAACATATTACCACAAAGTTGGTAGCTTAAAATAATACAAATTTATTGCCTTACAGTTCCAGAAACCAGAAATCTGAAGTCAGTTTCACTGGGCTAAAGTCAAGATGTTGGCAAGGCTGGTGCCCTCTAAAGCAGCAGTTCTCAACCTGTGGGTCGTGACCCCTTTGGGGGTTGAAGGACCCTTTCACAGGGGTCGCCTAAGACCATCCTGCATATCAGATATTTACATTACGATTAATAACGGTAGCAAAATTATAGTTATGAAATAGCAATAAAAATAATTTTATGGTTGGGGGGTCACCACAATATGAGGAACTATATTAAAGGGTCACGGCATTAGGAAGGTTGAGAACCACTGCTCTAGAGACTCTAATCCATTTCCTCGCCTTTTAACAAGGTGACTCACATTCCCAGCACCTGTCCCAACTCATGCCACCCTCTTATTTCTGGGTCAGCTGTCCTACTTTTGCAGTCAAATCTCCCTCTGTCTCCCTCCTATAACAACACTTGTGATTATATGTGGGGCCCATTTAGGTAATTCAGGATAACCTCTCCATCTCAAGATACTTACCCTAGTGACATCTGCAAAGTCCCTTTTGCTATCTAAGGTAAAATCCACAGGTTCCAAGGATTAGGATGTAGATACCTTTGGTGGTCATTATTTAGCCTACCACAAAGAGTAAGTTAGAAATGAATAAGAACATGAAAAAAAAAAAAAAAGAGGATGATAACATTGGCAAGTGCCTTGAGTAAGAAGCAGACAGGGGGGCAGCACTTGTGGCTCAAAGGAGTAGGGCGCCGGCTCCATATGCTGAAGGTGGTGGGTTCAAACCCAGCCCTGGCCAAAAATTGCAAAAAAAAAAAAGAAGAAGAAGAAGTAGACTGGGAACCATAGGGATTCAGGAAATCAAAAGAGAGATACTGCTTAGAGAGTTAGAGAGGAGCATAGACAATTTGGAAGTGGAAAGATAATACAGACCACATTGGGAACAAGTAGAATAACTCTGGGCTACAAATAAGCTGATTCTGAGCTAGAGAAAAGAACCTGAAACCTCATTAGGGGTTATCTTCAAAGCTGGACAAAGATTCAAGATCACTCATGACTCTGGGAATGTGTTCGAAGTATTTCCCACCCTTCTTTCCAATGACATAGGGGCAGCTCTGTCCCCTCCTGAAAGTTGGAGAAACTCAGGGCCAGGACTCAGGGAAAGCAAGAGAGGAACCCATGGTACCCTTAGGTTGGTGTTCATGCTGACCCTGAACTTGAAACTCCCTGAGAGCCAGTGCCTGCTTACTCCTTACATTTGTGAACTAGGCACTTAATTTCTCTTAACCTAATCCCAGCTCTGGAGAGCTTATAGACAAGGCCTTAAGGCCTTGAGGACTTGAGGAATATATCAAGCCCCAAACAATGTAAAAAAAGACATTTTGAGCTGTATAATTTACCAAACTTCTTTCTGTTATGAACCTTTGCAGGTACCTTAATTTCTGAGTCTAGACAATTTTGATGAAACAAGGCATCCCTTTCCCCAGGCAGGGGAGCCCTCAAACAAAAGCTGAATATCTTTTGCCATTTCCTTTAGGTTTACTTTCAAGTTATCAAAACTCTAGTACCTCAAAAAATATATAAAGAGGCTCTGACCCAGAGGATTCCTCTTTGAAACAGGCCTGCAGGGTCCTCAAGCAGAACTCTGTGGGGACAAAGGGAGGGACCTAGGAGACCTGACTGCTCACACTCTAGTATGATCTTGATCCTGTGGATCACCTCATTTGTTGGTTGATGGTAAAACAAAGCAAAAAGTGAAAGAGGAATAAAGGTTAAAAGCATCAACTGGGCGGCACCTGTGGCTCATCGAGTAGGGCACCAGCCCCATATACTGAAGGTGGCAGGTTCAAACCCGGCCTCGGCCAACCTGCAAAACAGAAAAATAGTTAGGCGTTGTGGCGGGCACCTGTAGTCCCAGCTACTTGGGAGGCTGAGGCAAGAGAATCGCCTAAGCCCAGGAGTTGGAGCTTGCTGTGAGCTGTATGACACCATGGCACTCTACCAAGGGTGATATAGGGAAACTCTGTCTCTACAAAAAAAAAGCATCAACTATGGTTGAGAAATGATTTCCTGGTGCCCCCCAAACTCATGTTGAAATTTGATCCCCAATGTGGTGGTGGTGGGTCTAGTGGGAGGTGTTTGGGTCATGGGAGTGGATCCATGATGCCCTCCCTTTAGAGTAAGAGTGTTCTTTATTAGTTCCTGCTAGAGCTGGTTGTTAAAGAAAGCCCAGCACCTTCCCCCCCTCCCCGCCTTGCTTTCTCTCTTGCCATGTGATCTCTGCACACACTGGCTCCCCTTCATTTTCCATGAGTGGAAGCAGCCTGGGGCCCTCTCCTGATGCAGATGACAACTTTTGTACTTCCCAGCCATCAGACTTTATAAGCCAAATAAAACTTTTCTTTACAAATTACCTAGCCTTTATGTATTCTGTTATAGAGCCACTTGATGGACTAAGACAATATTAAAATCTAAACAGGAATGTTTTTTCTTATTATATTTAAAGGATGAGTAGCTTCTGATGAAGCTGTCTCAGAGAACAGGGAAAGAGGTCCAAAAAGGCAACAGAAAGAAAGAAGCCAGGGATGTTTGATGATTATACATCAAACTCATCTTCCCCACAAGGATTAAGAAGAGGAATTGGAGGACACATGATTTGCTCCTAGGCAGGGTCCCTCAACCTCAACACTATTGCGTTTGAGGTCGAATAATTCTTTGCTGTTGTGGATTCTGCTGTGTATTGTAGAATGTTTAGCAGCATCCTTGGCCTCTACCCACTGGATATCAGTGACACTCCTTCCCCAGTTGAAACAACCAAAAAATATCTCCTAACATTGCCAAATATTTCCTGGGGGCAAAAGAGTCCCTAACTGAGAACCACAACTTCTGGGGTTGTCAGTGCTTTAGCTGAGTTAATAAAAGTAATTTTCTCTTCACAGAATTCCTGTGAACTCTGAGTGAGAAGAAAGGCGGTAGTATTCCACAAGATGATGTGTTGCAGAACAGGTATTCGTCATTCCAGTTAAACTAGCCTAATATTAAAAAACATACTGCAAGCCAATTTCTATATATTATATGGATGGTCTGACTCAGTGGAGGAAGAAGGAGCAAGGGGGCCTGCTATGCTTCTTACAGAGATTCAAAAACACCATACATCTCTCCATCTACAAAACTCACCAGCAAACACTCACTCATCCTGCCCTTCTTATTTGAAAATTATTTCAATAGCTACAACTAATAATCTTTTAAAATTTATAATTCAGGGAAATTCAATGGAGATCATCAGATATGTGCTAATTTTTATTTAAATACGTGTAAAAAGTTCATACAGCAACCCAGCTAGATACCAAGGGTAGTAGTGAAATGGATGTTGGTGTAGCTTGAAGTGCTTCAAATCATCAGCTCTGTAGTTGTTCACAACAAGCTGGGAAAGCGATTGGTGTCATTTTTATGTCCCTGGTGTCCCTGATAGTCACATAGATAATAGGTCCCTAATTACTTATCATCAGACAGGAAGTACATGGTGTATATATAGATCCTGGAAAGTAACTGCCTGTCAGGAACATCCCTCTCTGCCGCTCCTTTGTCCTCTCTCGTGATTTTCAAGGTATGCAGCCCAGCTCTGTCATCCCTACCTTCTCCCCTTCCTTCAGCCCCATCCCCTCCCCTACAGCAGCTCTGCCCGCAGCTGTGGCTCTGCTGTTCTCTCTTCCCGGTAACATCAATTTTTCATGGCTTGAAGCCCTGCTTTAAGCACCTTCTCTGACGCCTCCTGTACAGCTGGCTCAGTGATTAGCTGTGGGATAAAACAGAGGTGGACCATTAATTCTCAAAGCATGTCATCATTTCCTTGACTCCCTCCCTAGGAACAAGTCTGAGGTAGGAGAGCAGTTAGAGGAGGCTGCTATTTTACAGATTCCCCAGGAGGGTGAGAAAAGCAAACAGCAGCAGAGGATGAATCGATAGCAAAGCCACGATGGGGAAAGAGAACGCCATTTTTAAACGGCTCTGTAAGGGCAGGCTGCTGTAAAGATTCTGTACTGTTTAAACGGGGCCACCTGCGTGCACTGTGTTTCCTTCTGTTCCTCCTGTTGGTTTTCCCTGCAGCCTTGTCCTCAATAAGACTAGGCCTGAGAGTTAAGCCGCCCCTGCCAACTGTAAATATCTATCCTAACACCAGCTGAGAAGGCATACAATGGCTATACATCCTTGGACTTCAGGGTAGTTGAATTAGTCAGGGTTTCCTAACAAAACAGAAGTAATAGGATAGTGTGTGTGTGTGTGTGTGTGTGTGTGTGTGTAGCAGGGAGACAGAGATTTTAAGAAATTGGCTCCTGGGTGGCACCTGTGGCTCAAAGGAGTAGGGCACCGGCCCCATATACCAGAGGTGGTGGGTTCAAACCAGGCCCTGGCCAAAGACTGCAAAAAAAAAGAAATTGGCTCCCATAATTGTGGCTGCTGCCAGATCCAAAATTTGCAGGGCAGGCTAGCAGACTAGAGACCCAGGAAGAGTTTGATGCGGCACCTCAAGACCAAGGCTGTCGGCGGGCAGAATTCTCTGTTCCTTGAGGAATCTGTCTTCTCTTAAGGCTTTCAGCTGACTAGATGAGCCCACCCACATTAGGGAGGATAATTCGCTTTACTCAGAATCTACTGACCTAAGTGTTAATCACGCTTATTTAAAAACATATCTTCACAGCAACATCTAGACTGGTGTTTGTTTGACCAAGTTGACACAGAAAATTGACCTTCACAGTAGTCCTAAAATCTTACCTAGGATAATAGGACTGGATTTGAATCCAGCTGAAATATAGGCAACTCTTAGTAGGGGGACTCTCTGAGGTGGCCTAAACTCAGAAAACCTACAGATAGATGGAAGGGTCTGCTTTCCACGCCCCTCTCCCCTCCCATCTTGTTCCAGCCTGCTCTACCATGACAACTCCTGCTGGAGACCCCAGTTTCCTCCCGCAGGTGATTATGCTTACACAAGCCCCTCCTGCACTAGATGTTTGCTGGCATTTGCCCCTAGTTCAGAGTCAGGAGGGTTAGCAAGATCCTCAAAGTGGGCCAAGGCCATGAATCACTGCAGCACTAATGTGGGGAGCCTGGAGCTATTCTGGGATGGAGGAGCCTGGGTTGGGCCCAAGTGCCAAAATAAGTAGGCATAGTATAACAGAAAGATTACTGGATTGGGAGCAGGGCATGCCTAGCACTACACAGAGGGTGCCAAAAAATAGTATACACATTTTAAGAAAGGAAAAAACTATATTAAAATTCTAATACTCAGGGCAGCACCTGTGGCTCAGTGGATAGGGCACCAGCCCCATACACTGAGGGTGACAGGTTCAAACGCAGCCCCGGCCAAACTGCAACAAAAAAACAGCCGGGCATTGTGGCGGGCGCCTGTAGTCCCAGCTACTCGGGAGGCTGAGGCAAGAGAATCGCTTAAGCCCAGGAGCTGGAGGTTGCTGTGAGCTGTGTGATGCCATGGCACTCTACCAAGGGTGATAAAGTGAGACTCTGTCTCTACAAAAAAAAAAAAGTAATACTCAATATATACTGATTTAAAAAAGATGAATACAAGTCAATTTGAGCACCTCTTGTAACTGCAGAAGTCAAGTGTGATATGAGTATTACAAATTTAATAAGGGTTTTTCCTTTTTCAAAATGTGTATACATTTTTTGGTACCCTGTGTATCTGTCACTAACAAATGCTAATAAGCACACATCTCTATTTCCTCACTCGGTCTCAGTGATCCAGAGCAGTATGGCCCATTCCAGCGCTAAGACGCTTCGATTCTACTTAACAGGATGTTTACAGGATGTTCCACCCAAATCCACAGCTAACCTGACCCATATTTTAGGAGACATTGTATTTTAGATTGTTATTATTTATGCTTTTAGCCATTCATTTATTAATTCCAGAATTTTGTGCCTGCCCTATGCAAGAAAACCTTTGATGGCTTTATGAGAAATCTTAAAAAATAAAATAAAATAAAATAGAGTACTCCCGTATTTTAAATGCCTCAAGGAACTTAAAATCCAGTTGGGAAGTAATTCAGTTAGGATATATTTTGGCTGAGTAATAGAATTCTTGACCAATAGTGGCTTAAGCATTCTAGACCTTGACTTGCCTGCAATAAAAAGAAATATGGACATTCTCAAAAAGGAGAAAATAGAAAGTAAAAGGATTGATGGTTGCTAAGGATTACAGGGGAGAAAGGGATGAAGAGGCAGTGCACAGTGAATTTTCTAAAGCATTAAATAACTCTGTGTGACGCTGCAGTGATGGACGCATGTCACTGTACAACTCCAAGAGTGAACCCTGAGGTGAACTATGGACTTTGGGTGACTGTCATATGTGAATGTAGGTTTATCAGTTATAACAAATGAATCCCTCTGGTTGGGGATGTTGATAATGGGGACCTTATGCATGTTTGGGAGCAGGAAGTGTATGGGAAATCTTTGTATCTTCCTCCTGATTTTGCTGTGACTCTACAACTGCGCTAAAATATCAAGTTTTAAAAAGTCTAGAGATTGTCAGTTCTGGGACTGGTTCAGGGGCTCAGTGGTATCACCAAGGACACAGCCCCTCTCCAAAAGCCTTTATGCATCTTCCCCTTGGGCTTGTCACCTGGGGGGCACAAGACGGCTGCCACAACTCCAAGCCCAATGTCATCACACTAGTGCCTCAGGAAGGAAAGTAGAGGACATAAGGGAAACAAGCTTTTGCCGGACAGGATTTAATTTTTTTTCTTCAGGAGAAAAGTTTTTGTCAGTTGCACAATGGACTCCCTGTTTCATCTTATCATCTGCATTTGGGTCATGCCCCCAACTCTAGGCTGATCTTGATGAAGGAAAATGATATTCTCAATATGATTTATCTTGGGGTACCTTTATGACAGCTGACCAGGAAGGAAGAAAGTGATCCACAGGGAAGAGGCCTGACAAATGCAATCAGTGTAACCTGGCTTCTTGTACCCACAATGAATCCCCAACAATAAAAAAAAAGTGGGCGGCACCCGTGGCTCAGTGGGTAGGGAGCCAGCCCCCTATACGAAGGGTGGCAGATTCAAACCCAGTCTGGGCCAAACTGCAACAAAAAAATACCCGGGCGTTGTGGGGGGTGCCTGTAGTCCCAGCTACCCAGGAGGCTGAGGCAAGAGAATCGCCTAAGCACAGGAGTTGGAGATTGCTGTGAGCTGAGACACTACTGCACTCTACAGAGGGCAATAAAGTGAGACTCTGTCTCTACAAAAACAAACAAACAAACAAACAAAAATATATATATATATACAAAAGAAAATCTAGACATTCATCTATTCACAGGCAGAATATATATTTATATATATTTCTTTTCTAGATACAGTCAACAGAAAATTCAGATATTCATATATTCACAGGGATAGTACATATACCTACTGTATTTCTTTTCTTTCTTTCTTTCTTTCTTTTTTTTTTTTTTTTTGAGACAGAGCCTCAAGCTGTCACCCTGGATAGAGTGCTATGGCATAACAGCTCATGGCAACCTCCAATTCCTGGGCTCAAGCGAGTCTCCTGCCCCCGCCTCCCAGGTAGCTGAGACTACAGGAGCCTGCTACAAGGCCTGGCCATTTTTTGGTTGCAGCTTTTATTGTTGTTTGGCCAGCCCAGGCTGGATTCGAACCCACCAGCTCAGATGTACGTGGCTGGCGCCTTAGCTTGTTGAGCCACAGGCGCTGAGCCAGTTTTTCTATTTTTAATAGAGGTGGGGTCTTGCTTTTGCTCAGGCTTGTCTCAAACTCATAAGCTCAAGCAATCCACCCACCTCAGTCTCCTAGAGTGCTAGGATTACAGGCGTGAGCCACTGTGCCCAGCCTTGAAATGTATTTCTTTCTCTTTTTTCTTTCTTTTTTGTTCTTTCTTTGTCACCCTTGATAGAGTGCCATGGCATCACAGCTCACTGCAACCTCCAGCTCTTGGGCTTAGGCAATTCTTATTTATTTATTTATTTTTTAAGAGACAGAGTCTCACTTTATCACCCTTGGTACAGTGCTGTGGTGTCACAGCTCACAGCAACCTCCAACTCCTGGGCTTAGGCGATTCTCCTGCCTCAGCCTCCTGAGTAGCTGGGACTACAGGCACCTACCACAACATTTGGCTATTTTTTGTTGCACTTTGGCTGGGGCCGGGTTTGAACCCACCACCCTTGGTATATGGGGCCAGCACCCTACCCTCTGAGCCACAGGCACCGCCCTGAGATGTATTTCTTAAATAATAAAAGTTGAAAGTTGAAATTCCTCCTAGACCTTTGGACTGAAGAATGGAGTGTATCCATAGTTATGAAAATAACATTAATCATCTTGTACATCTCCATTAGAGCTCTGGAGTGACCAGATGTGTTGTCAACAAGCTGTAATATGTTTAAAAAAAAATCTTGGAAGGGAGTACTCCATCCAGAACTTCACGGGAGGCCAGGTGTGTCTGTCAGGGGGACAGGGAGCAAGGTTCCCTGAAGTGGCAGGCTGGAATGCCTGGGAGAGAGCCAAACAGCCTCTGCCACCTCAAGAGGGAAGTCCGTCAGCTATGGAGGGGTCTGCCCCTGTCGCTGTCGTGACAACCTCATCTGGGGTTAGCACAGCTTCTGAGAAGTTAGGCGTTCAAATCAAATCCCGGGGTGAGGTGGGTGGGGAGCAAAGAGCCAGTTTCTAGGATGAGGAGGAGCCACTAACATCAGTCCTCCTCCAAAGCCAGACTGTTCCTGATGGGGTAACCGATGTTTGTGCCTAGCCAGGCCCATTATAGATGGGTGCTCCTGGGCCCCCTGCTCTGAGTTCGAGCAGCTAAGGCTCATGGCTACCCCCTTCTCCAACCAGCAAATCACCCTCACAAGGAGAGCCACCTTCCTCCCTGAGCACCACCAAGGGCGGCTCACAGCCAATGTCAGATGGTGGTGGTGGTGGAGAAGGCTGCCCCTCCTGCCCTCCAGAGAGGAGTACTCCATGTTCCGGGGACAGGCTAGACTCACATGATCCCACATCCTTGCTTGGCCCTTTCTCCTTCTCTAACCTGCTTCCCTCAATAAATCATAGACATTCAAGCCCTGACCCAGGCTCTGCTTCCAGGGCAGCTGACCAGAGACAACCTGGCCCTCCAGATCCACTCCCAGTGCTCCGGAAGGCTGTCCAAGACTCTCTTGTCGCCACCACCACCACCCTGCACCTTGGGGTGTGGCCAGTGGGAGGCACAGGTGGGAAATGAGAGGGTAGGAGGAGAGAAAGGGAGGGAGGCTCCTCCCCAGTCCACTCCTGGCGCAGGTGGCCATGGCGGCATGCCCTGTTCT
>CAUYON010054756.1:0-24805 GCA_963573935.1 Arctocebus calabarensis
GAGTATCAATGTCTTTATATAGTGATCAAGAAAATGCCATGAAGGCTATCTGTAACAGTACAATCAAAACATTTCTGAATGTATATGAATCGTGCCCTATGATTGCACCAATGTACAGAATTATGATTCAATAAAATTATAACAAAAAAGAAATATCATAATATATAATTCTTGTTATTGCTAATTAAAAGTCAAAGGGAAGTCTAATAATTTTTGATATTGTATCCAAAGTAGAGTCTTGTGATTAAGAAAATGTCAACAAATATTTGTCTAAACAAGATTCAAGAGACCATGTCTCTGTTTACTCCATGTATAATGAATAAATAGAAGGTGAGTGGGCATGTAATAAAAGCTTATTACTCAACTTCAAATTCTTCGTAGGAAATCATTGAAATGAACAAGGAGAACACAAGGAAGACATCTTCCTCAGCTGCTCAAAAAAGTGATGAATGTGGGATTAATGCTGGACCCATAAAAATAAATACGATGACTACTCTTATTGCAATGCATAGATAGAAAAATAAAACAATAAATTAGACCCAGTGCATGTAAGTACTTACTATGTACAAGTGGAGTCATCAATAGTCAATGGGAAACTATACCAAACCTATTGTTTAACTATCTGGAGCAAAACAAAACAATATCAATAAATACTTCCTCCTATAGACTAAAAAAGAAAAAAGAATAATGATAGTTCAATCCATTGAAAGCTACAAAAATCTTTTCCCTAGAAACTCTGAGGAGAAATTTTCAGAGGAAGAACTTAGGTCTGACAGAAAATGAATCTCACCGAGAGAAGTTCTCTGAGGATATGTGATACTTACTGGCTTATGTGAAACACCTGAAGAAATGATACATATTTCTGAACATCCTAGGAAAATAGTATAAATCCTAAGTGATTCTTACCTCCACGTAATAGGAAAGTCGTCCTTTTGCTGCAACATAAAAGAATAGTTGAAGGTCCCCAAATATGATCTTTCAAGGACTTCAGTAAACTTGGTTCTAACAGGCAGAGGGGAGGAGAGGAAATAGACACCATAATCCTGTACAAAAGCTGCTCGTTGACAAGTGAACTCATGCCATATTACTCTATTACTTTAAATTATTAATTAATTTTCATCACGTAGCCCATTGGAATGATTGACTCTGATTTTTATGAGCAGAACATATATCTCTCTACTCTACTTGTCTCTGCCCCAAATCTGTTTTTATCAAACAGAAACCCTCAAATGTAAATTTCAAAACTGTTTTATAATGCATCTTATTGTTGTTACTTTTTTGCTTTGCAAAAGTTAACAATTCCATATTACATTTCCTCTAAGTACGTGCATGAACATTATATAAATCAGGAATTAGATTGAAAATCACAGAACCAACTCCCACTGACATTTAAAAAAGAGGAGAAAAGGAAAAAGGGAAAGAGGAAAATAAGTAGTAAGAAGAGTATGAGTTACACTTCTTATAAGGCAATAGCTTATTATAAGGACATATTGGATTCATCTGGGATTCGGGAAAGAAAAAGAACCAAGCACAGGGAATATTTGCTCTCCTTTTCTCATCTCTGGTTTCTCTATAGATCTGCTTTGCATGTGAAGGTGTACAGTTGTATCACTATTCCTATAGAGCTTTTGCAGTTTCCATATTAAATTGTAGAATCCTGAAAATGCACATTTTGATTGGCCCAAGTTTGATCAGATTTTCACTCTTGATAACTAGAGTCAGATGAAACCTAGTTTCCCAGAGCCTAAACCTGTGGAAAGTATGAGCCACTTGGCTTGGCGCCTATGGCTAAAGCAGCTAAGGCGCCAGCCACATGCACCTGAGCTGGCGGGTTCAAATCCAGCCCCAGGCCCGCCAAACAACAATGATGGCTGCAACCAAAAAAAAGAAAAGAAAAGTATGAGCCATACTCGGGGAAGATGAGTTGGGCAGAAAACCCAGTGGTTTCTATTATAACATTACAATATACTATTATATTTTTAAACAGCTAGTAACTAACAAAACTAACAGCTTTTATGGGAACTTAATGTTCCACTCCAAGGACTGATTATCAATTTCCTGCGAAGAAAATAAATTCTCCCTAAAAAAAGTATACGCTAAAGTCTAACTGATTAGAACTAAACAGGATATATTTTTTCAAGGTTTATACTTATTTCTATTTGATAAATATATATTCTTCAGCTACACGAAAGATAATACCGATCAAAGTGCCTACATTTAAGAACATTGGATTTTTTTCCTAACATGAAAAACATATTTGTAAGAATATAGCTTTCACATATTCTCCACAAAATAATGGGATATGGAATGATACACTTTGGCTGATATAATGCCCAGATGAAAACGTTAGCAGGTACATAGATTATCAGTCCTCATGTTTCCAAATTCTGCAATATCCTGAAACACTTGAATGTTCAAATGAACTTCTTAGTTTTCATACAAAGCTTCAAGTTGTGAATGGCAATTATATATAAATATTGTTTTCTGATGTTTCTAGTTTATCATCAAATATCAGATATCAAGAATTGCTAGAAATGAAGTGAGGAGGAGGACAGAAAAAGAAGTTCTCATCTTCAGACCTCCCACAGAGCCTGGGGCTTCGCACTTCACTGGAAGCCTCACTGAACTGCTGGAGCTGAACCTCCAGAACAGAAGTCATGACAGAGCCGTAAAAGGGCATCCAAGCCCACCAACCTACATTCTGATATTGACACTACAGTTCTCTGTACTCCTTCCCATACAGTTATTCAGGAAAAAACTCCTTTCTTGATTCAATAATTTTATTATAAACTAAAGTAAAATACACTGTAAGAATATTCACCCCAAAAGTTAATGGAGAAGACAGGTGACGAATTTAGATGAATTTTCTACACTTAATAAAAGTTAATATCATTGATTATATACAGATGTCAAACAAGAGATTTAGTGAGTAAAGAGGAGAATATTAAACTAAAGTAGGATATGAGAAGTATTACCTCAATAATAAAAAGTGTGAAAACTTATTATACTTATTATGAGTAATAAACATGAGAAGGATATATCCAGGTATGAAAGATAGGCTTGAAAAATTCCTATAAAGTCTAAAAGTAAGTAACAATAAACTTAAAATAACTAAAAAGAGTAAGATGAATATGAAAGACCAACCTAAAGAGATCAAACATAAACAAAATCAGTATTCCTGGAGGAAAGGAAAAAATATGACAGAAGATATAAATATTTAAAAATATAACACAAGGAAGTTACTTGAATATTAAAACGTCTTGGCACTTCATACTAAAATGGCACATCATGTCCTAAAAAAAGAAAAATTGATACAAAATGATCAACACAGAGACTTATCACGATGATGTTGAAAAAAATATTTAAAGAATGTTTTTAACACCTAGATAGAAACGCAAGTTGGACAGAATGAAGAAATTCAAGCTAATCTCAAAGGATTCTAGAGGAACAGTCACAAATAAAGCAAGTCTACAGAGTTTCAAGTGCATGAAAATATTATTCAAGGACTATGTAGAACAAATTCTACCTTAATGTAAAGGAATTTTCCATTTACAATATGCATAACCCCCCTGAAAATAATGCATCCAGGAACCTTAGTGGGACAATGTAAATAATGCTTGTTGAAAGGAACATAAAGACCTAAAGAACAGAAAATCTAGGACATAAGAATTAGTGGTAGGCATTGAATTGATGTAAATATATGAATAGCAATCCAAAGTTACATAAAAACCCTAGAAAGAAGGAAACATAACTAATATTCCTTGTAGAAAGACTTTTAGTAGACTTTCTTTATACGTATGCATAGAGTAATTATTCCTACGTTATTAGAGTCATCATAGATTATTTGTATGGATAAAGAGAGCAATGCTACAAATAATGCGAAAGAACAGATAACACAGACTATTTTTGAGTTTTGAAAATTTGGTGTGATTTTATTGGTGACATTGTTGTCCTTCTAATTATATCTTACTTAATTCATATTCCCTGAACACACATAAGATTAAATTAAATATATCACTTAATCAAGATATTATTGAGTATGTGAAATTATGATATTTCAGTGATGTATAATGTAGGTGTGCCTGTGAATATGTGGTGCATGTCTTTGCACACTTACACACTACTGAAAGAAGCAACGCATGCAAAATAAACAAATGATCGCAAGAGTGCTGGAAGCATAGTCCAGTTCAGTGAAGATGCTGCAGAGGCCAGAAATACAGATAATTTTACCTCCAAAATAGCCTAGGATATCAACTATCCTAAATAGCCTAGGATATCTTCAAGGAACTGCAGGCAAAAGTGTAGAGAAATGTAATCCCAGGTAGAGAGAAGAAAGTGTAAGAAGATTGCCCTGGAAGTGTATTATGTTTTGCTGTGTTCATTGTCTTTCACTGCATATTTCTCAAAATGGACTTTTGAACATTTTTCTTACCATTTTAAGAGGAATGAGATAGGCACCTGTAAATCGCTGGAACTGCATTAGAGGCTGACATTTTAAAATAAAAATCTTTAGAAGCTACTTCACTAAAAATACAAGAATAATGAAATACATTAGAAGAAGAATTACCAAAATCATCATTATAACAATTAACATTTATTAAACACTTACTATGTTGTGGGTGCTCTAAGGGCTTTGCATATCATGCATTCATTAAATCTTCAAAATCTCCCAGCAGAAAAACCATAAGGAAAGAAAGAAAAGAAGGAAAAAGAGAGAGAGAATGAGGAGCAGGGGGAGGGAGAAGAGGAGAAAAGAAGGAAGGAAGGAAAGAAAACAGACAGGAACTTCTGCAGCCAATAGCCATTATTGATTATTTTTGTCTCCCTGGCCTGAGGGTCTCACCTTGAAAATGAATGAAAATTGATCAGGACAAGATCATACACGCCCACACATATATAGACACATGCACAGGCCCGGACATGTAAACACATGTGTACCTATGAGAATGGCTTTATAAAAAGTCTTAAAAGAACAGATGCTGGCATGGATTCAGAGCTGGGAACACTCATACACTGTTAGTGGGATGGCAAACAGGTACAAACTGTATGGAAAGTAGTGTGGAGATTCCGCAAAGTACTAAAAATAGACTTACCATTTGACCCAGCAATTCCACACTATGTATTTATCCAAAGAAGAAAAAGACATTTTGCACCCAAATGTTCATAGCAGCACAATTCACAATTGCAAAGATGTGGAGACCACTGAAGTGCCCATCAGTGCATGAGTGGATTAATAACATTGCAGCCCACTTCATAATTGCTAAGTCATAGAAGAAGTCCAAGAGCCCATCGATACACGAATGGATTAATAAACTGTGGTACATGTATACCATGGAACTTGGACTTCTTAATCTTCAAAACTGTGAAAAATAAATGTTTGTTGTTAAAGCCATCCAGCCTGTGATTTTTTTTTATAGCTGCCTAAATAGTTATGACAGAGATGAATACACAGATTTATGGGAACACATTCTACACATAGTTTATAAGAGATCTATTCCAAAAAAAAAATGCTTATTTTCAGTGGGATTTCAAGTGAAGTGGGTACATTTTCCTGCAGTATTTTTATTTACTTTAAAATACAGAAAATATTATATTCATGTATTTTAAGTGCCTATTGCATACTGTATCAGATTTTTTTTAAAAATGGAGAAATGAAGCCAGTCTTCATTGAGCACTAGTAAGCACTAGATACTTTTAAATAAACAATCCCATTTAACTTTGGGCCACCCTACAGAAGTTCTGTTGATGACGATTGAAGGCAATGCCTTAGTCAAGGTCACACAGGTAAAAACGATAGACACAGTGCGTCCTGCACATTTGATTAGAAGGGGATTGGCTAAGAATAGCAATAGGGAATAAGGTCAGGACATATAAAATCTGTAATTAGACAAAAAGCTCTGTGGTTATGCTCAATACAAGAGAAGAACGGGGTGTTTAAGTGAATGTTTCCCAGGACATGATGCAACATTCAGGAAAAAAGAGAGACCAGGTATCCTCCGTGTTTGCTTTACTTCTTTTACTCTGTCAAGCCATGGATTTCACATGGAAAAGGGAGAAAGTTGTTTTTTTTGTTTTTTGTTTGTTTGGTTTTTTTAAGAGCAGTAGCCTTGAATCTTATGACTGTCCAAGATGTCTTAACTGACTCCTGATCTCTGAATAATAACACTGGGTACAATTTGTCAAACACTGTTTCCTTTTGTTAATGCAGCCACTTTGGAAGGCAGGAAACTGCAGACCTGAGAACAAGATCACTAAGCTGCCCAGTGTGGAACTGTTGCTGTGGGTGAGCCCAGCCCTCAGGTCCCTGTAGCCTATGTGGTTGTGTGTGGTGTTCCTGACTGTCTTTTAGATGTTAATAAACTGTCCGTGTTTCTTTGTTAGCCTTTCGCAATGTCCCAGATGATGGGTACCTTTCATGTGGACCTTGTAACTCTTGTGTTCAGCCCCCTTGCAGCTAGGACCCAGGTCTGTGACCCCACGTCATGCTCTGTCATCCAGGCAGTGGACTCTGGGTCTGCAGCAGGCACTGCAGAGCAACCCACTCTGGCTGGAGCAGAGGAGCAGGCTGTCCATAGCCATAGGAACAGCTTCTGAGAGCTTCAAGGTCAAGTGCAAAGCCCAACAGGGTGTCACTGCTAATGGCTGCAGTAGTCAAGCCCCAATGAAGTCCCTGACGTTGAATGTTCAGCAACAGACATGGGTGATAAGAAATTCGGTGATGAAAATCTTTCCCTCATCCTTCCAGTTACCCTGGAAGTTTTTCCATGGCCCTTTCCACCTGAAATATTACTTTTACGTACAAAATGGCCAGAGTCAGTCCTATTCTCTTCTCACAGTTCAGAATCGTTGTCTCCTACTGGCCCTGCTGCCCATGAGGACAGAGTAGAGCTCCGGGACCCTCAGAAGGGGAGAGGCTGGCTCAGCCCCCTTCTCAGAACCTCCCAGAGGGCGACAGCTGCTTGGCCAGTGGAGCCTAGCACAGCACATGGTGGAAAGCGGGACACGGTTGCCTCCGGGCCCGAGATGCTGACCTGTGTCTCAGGTAACACTGCTTAGTAATGTATTTATACATGTTTATATACATATGTATTTATATAAATTAAATGACAATCATTCGGAAGCAGCTTGGTAATAAGCAACACAATGTGAACTAAAGTGCACACAGGTGCTCTCAGTCTCTTCTCTGGTCCTTAATCTATGAAACTGCGGGATGAAAACCTGTGAATATGGCTTGAGGAGTCCCACCGTGCACTTCAGGCTAATGGGGACCTTTGAGGGCACAGTCCCCCAGGGTCTCTTCCTGTGCGGAGAGAAGTGGGTCGGGGTGAGGCTGCACCACCTTTGTCCTGCACCTCCTCCACCTGCGTATTGTTGAGGATCATGATTGACATTGACATTGAGATAATTCTTCCTGCTACTGACTGAGGACTGCATTATTTGAGACCAGAACAAACGTGGGTAACACTGTGGACGTTCCAGTGGACACTGCTCTGGGTCTGACGGCCTGCCTGGCTCCTGTCTAGGTGATGTGTCCAATGCTTCCAGGGCAAGCGGGCCTTGATGTCTGTGGAGCAGTGGGAAAGCAACACACTTGCATACCACCCCCACCCCCCACCTTCTTTTTGTTGCTTCCTGGACTGTTCCTTGGAGATAGGGAGGCTTCTTTGGGGCTTTGTGAGAGTTGAGAGTCACCTGTGATCACAAGCTGTGAAAATGTCAGTGATCCTCCTTTGGGCTCAGTGTGAGAAATTGGCATCACATTTCACTTGGTAAAACAACACACAAAAAAGCACCAGAAACATGTTTTTTCTCTGTGACAAAATTAAGGGGGTAGTTTTATAGGATATTGGAATCATGATATATGTAACAAGTGAGTCTTAGGGCCACCACTGTGCAATTTGCACCTAACAGGTCCAATCTGGGTGATGAGCACACTCAGGCAGACCCAAACAGAGTGCCTCCCTCCACAGAGGCAGTGGAGAAGGTGCCCTGGGGAGCAGGAACAGATTAACCGGGAGTTGGAGGATCGCTCTGATCTGGGCTTACAAAACTCTTAAGACCAAAAACCTGCTTTCCAAAGACATTATAAGCTCATGCTGTCCACACAAGAGAGCCTGGGGTAAGGGGTGGATGGGAAAATTCTTGCTCAGGTAAAAATATCTGTAACACAAGTAGGCCTTAGAGAAAGCTTCCAGGATTTGCAGAAGTACTTGCAATTTATTCACCAGTTTAGGTTTTACTAAAATCTTCAATATTCTGCCCAATTCTATTTTAACCAACCGAACTTTTGACACTACATAACAGGCATGGTTGTATAAAGGTAAAGCCAGGAGCACCCCAAAGGCAGTCACTTCCCAATAATGCGCATGTCAACCACAGCAGGAGCTGGGCCTGGGCACCAGGGCAGATGAGGTCTTTGGATTAGCATCCTTAGCCTTATCTGAACTACTGAGTACCCTGTGGCCTGTGAGCCTAGCGGAGCTGGCTGCACATGGAGCACAGTTTTCCTGATGAGATTTATGGCGCCTCTGCCGTAGCCTGGAAACACTGAGCGCTCTTCACCTCCTTGCTTTATTTGTTGGCTTGACGTGGAGCTAGAACACTTAGCTGAATGTTTTACATCCTCAGGAGAGTCTGGGGTTAATCCTTATCCTATAGGAAGGAGTCAGATATCAGAAAGAAAATAATTTGCTTTTGAAGCGCTTCTGCACATCCCTAATCTACAGAAGTAAACTCTTTGTGAAGCACATAAGCCCAAGTGAGGTTAGCCATAGCCTGGAGGTTAGAAATTGTGCAGTTGGGATATGGAGGAAAAGAGCTCACTGGCAAGAGACTCCCTTTGGAGAAATCACTTCAAGTTCCACTGTCTAGGAATCTCTCTAAACTAGATGAATTTTCCATTCTTAGGGTTGTCCAATCTAATAATAGAGCCTCACCGAGACAAGAGATCGGTGGTGTTTATGTTCTCCATAGGTCCAGAAACCCAGAGAGCAGGTGGAAGGAGCTCTTACTTGGCTTTGACTACGAACACAATTCAGCTGTCTTGAAGGCCAAACATCTGTTGTCTGAGAGTTTTTCGAGTCTTATCCTTTTTCCTGACTTTGTGATGGGCAAAGAGCACGCTGCAACCCTGACTCCCCTTGGGAAATTACACTCAGACAGTTTCCTCTGAGTTCCTTTTGTAAAAGGTCATTCCTCAACATCTCTATTATTATTATTTCAGAATATTACAGGGGTATAAATTTTTTGACTACATCAATGGTTTTTGTATAGTTGAGTCAAAGTTATAACTGTGCCCATCACCCAGACAGTGTGCATTGGATCCGTTAGGTGTGAATTTATCCCTTCCCATTCTTCCCCTGCCCCCTGCTTGATTACCATTGAGTTTTACTTCCATATGTGCATATGTGTCTTAATTAGTTCCAATTTGGTAGTGAACACATATGGTCGGTTTTTTGCATTCTTGTGATACTTCACTTAGGAGAATGGTCTCAGGATCTATCCAAGTTGTTGCAAGAGATATTAATTCATTTGTTTTTATGCCTGAGTAATACTCCATGGTATACATATGCCACATTTTATTAATCCACTCATGAATTGTTGGGCCTTGGATTGATTCCATATCTTTGCAATTGTGAATTGTGCTGCAATAAACATTTGAGTGCAAGGCTCTTATTGATAAAATGGCTTTTTTTGTTGTTTGGGTAGATAACCAATAATGAGATTTCTGGATCAAATGTTGGTCTGATTTTACTTCCATATTATTTTCCATAGAGATTATACCAGTTTTCAGCCCACTAACAGCTTACAAAATCAATATACACAAATTAGTGGCATTTCTATATGCCAACAGTCAAGCTAAGAATCAAATCAGAGACTCAATACCTTTCACAGATGGAGCTGGAACATATTCTTCTTAGCAAAGTATCTCAAGAATGGAAGAAAAAGTATCCAATGTACTCAGCCCTACTATGAAGCTAATTTAAAGGTCTCATATGAAGGGTATAACCCATCTATAGTACAAGAATATGGGAAGGGAGGGGGGAGGTTTGGGTGGAGGGAGGGTAATTGGTGGGGCCACACCTATGGTGCATCTTAGAAGGGTACAGGCAAAACTTACTAAACGCAGAATACAAATGTCTTCATACAATAACTAAGAAAATGCCATGAAGGGTATGTTAAACAGTTCGATGAAAACATTTCAAATTATATATGAAGCCAGCACATTGTACCCCTTGATTGCACTAATGTATGCAGCTATGATTTAATAAAAAAAAATAAAAAATGTCTATACTTCCTAAAGTGATTTACATATTCAATGCAATACCCATTGAAATGACAGTGCCCCATTTTTCACAGATCCATAAAAAATAGCTCTATACTTCACATGGAAACAGAAAGGGGCACAAATAGCCAAAACAATGTTAAGCAAAAGAATAACTGGGAATAACTTTACCAGACTTTCAGTTATGCTACAAGGCTATAATAACCAAAGACAGCATGATATTAGTACAACAGTGACATAGAACTATGGATCAGAAAAGAGAATCCAGAGATGAAATCATCCTCATATCTGCATCTGTTTTTTTGACAAAACAGATAAAAACATACGCTGTGAGAAAAAAATCCCTATTTAATAAATGGTGTTGGGATCCTAGCACTCTGGGAGGCCCTGAGCTCACAGGTTCGAGACTAGCCTGAGCAAGAATGAGACCCCATCTCTAAAAAAATAGCCAGGCATTGTGGTGGGCACCTGCAGTCCCAACTACTTGGGAGGTGAAAGCAGGAGAATCACTTAAGCCCAAGAGTTTGAGGTTGCTGTGAGCTATGATGACATAGCACTCTACTGAGGGTAACAAAGTGAGACCATGTCTCAAAAAAATAAAATAAAATAAATAATTCATGGTGCTGGGAAAATTGAATAGCCAGATATAAAAGATTGGAATAGAATCCACACCTCTCACTCACAAAAATTAATTCATAATGGATAACAGACTTATATCTAAGGCATAAAACTAAAAGAATTCTAGAAGAAAATGTTGGCAAAACTCTTCAAGATATTAGCCTAGGCAAGTAATTTATGAAGAAGACCTGCATGACAATCATAGAAATAACAAAAATTAATACATGATTAAATTTATAAATTTATTAACCAATAAATTATTGATTGAAAAGCTTCTGCACAGCCAAGGACATGACCAGTAGAGTGAAGAATGGGAGAAAATACTTGCATGGTATATCAGATAAAGGGCTAAAAACTAGAATCTATGAAGACCTCATGCAAATCACAATAAAACAAAAATCAATCCCATTTAAAAAGTAGGCAAAAGACATGAAGTGCACCTTTTCAAAAGAAGATAGACTATAGCTGGGCATTGTGGCAGGTGCCTGTAGTCCCAGCTACTGGGGAGGCTGAGGCAGGAGGATTGCTTGAGCCCAAGAAGTTTGAAGTCACTGTGAGCTATGACCCGATAGCACTCTACCAAGGGTGAAAAAGTGAGACTCTGTCTCAATAATAGTAATAATAATAAAAGAAGATAGACTAATGGCCAACAATTATATGCAAAAATGTTCAATGTTTCTAATCATCAGGGAAATAAAAATAAAAACCACAGTGAGATATCAGCTAACTTCAGTGAGAATGGCTGTCATCAAAAATGTAAAATGATTCTGGTGTAGATGTGGAGAGAAAGGAACACTCATTACTCAACTTCTGATCTTCCCTGTGTGGGTGATCTCAGCACCTCCCACATTTCCAGCAACCATATCTGGGTAGCAGAAATTTGCATAGCTAACTGCTCTCTGTATTCTGAGCTTTACTCCCATTGAGGGTTAGTTGAATACCATGAACGTTTCAGCCCCACCTAAGCCAGTTCCTGTTCCTGACAGCACTGCTGACCACCCAGTGGCATCAACACAGAACCACTCTCTTACTGGCTCCCTACCAGTGTCCAGTTCCTTCCAATGGCCATAATTTTTCAGTTAGTCTTCCACTCCTGCAGACAACTTGTGCCCCTCAGGCCCTCCCACACCTCTTTCGGCTTGTTTCAGCCATCTTGTAACTTGCTTTTCCCCTCAGCCTCTTTCTCTTCAATTCAATACTTAGACAATAAGGACATGTTTTTTCCGAAGTTCAGTTTTGGAGGGGCTGCATCCCAGTTCCATCATATTCTCCTTTTTCTTCCTGCCCTCATTTGCCTGTACCTCATCTTATTTGGTCTCCACCTTCATCCCCTTCTCCCTCCAGGCACCATCTCACACTATTGTTTTGAAGACCCTGTGCATTTTTGGCCCATGCCCTTATGTTTATGCTTCTCCACAGCCCCAAATTCTGTCTACTCCTTCCCTACTGTTCTTCCAGATCATTTTACACCTTGCTCTTTCATGAATCTCTTTTATGTATTCTTTCTACATGAAGCTCTCACATAGCTTCCAGTAAAAGAATAATTATCTCTATAATTATTCTCTTCTAGCTTTTTTTAAGAGAGGTTTTTGTTGTTGTTGTTGTTGTTTCATGCTCTATAACCCAGGCTAGAGTGCAGTGCAGTGGTACCATTATAGTTCACTGAAGATTTGAGCTCCTGGGCTTAAGTGATCCTCCTTCCTCAGCTTCCTGATTATCTGGGACTACACACCACAATTGGCTAATTTTTTTTTTTTTTTTTTTTTTGTAGAGCAAGGCTCTTGCTATGTTGCCCAGGCTGCTGTTGGAACTCCTTGATGTCATAACAAACTACCACAAACTGGGTGACTTTACCCAACAGAAATTTATTGTTTTGTGGTCTTGAGGCATGAAATCCATAGTCTAGGTGTTGGCAGGGCTTTCTAAAACCTTCTGAAACCCATCAGGACTTTCTTGACTCCTCCTGGTTCCTGGAAGTGTCAGCAATTTTTGGCATTCTTTGACTTGCAGTTATATCCCTCCATCTCTGCCCTCATTATCACCTGGCACTATCCTCGTGTGTGTTTGTGTTCATACAGCTGCCTTCTTACAAGGACAACGGCCGTGCTGAATGAGGCTCTTACCCTATTCAAGTACAACCTCATCTTAATTAACTACATCTACTAATGACCATATTTACAAATCAGGTCACATTATGAGATACTTAGGGTTAAGACTTCACATACTCTTTTTTGTGGAGAGAGGGCTGCATTTTAAATCATACCACTTTCTGGCTCTTTGGCTACATATGTTTTTCTTGGGTACTTATTAAAATGAAAATTCCCAGCCTGGCCCTAGAATTATATGCATTGGATTCTTTGATATAGTTGAAAGGAATCAATCTTTCTAACAAGTTCCCTAGGCCATCCCCATAGAGGATAATTAGGTAACTGGCTAAGATGGGGAAAACTCTTTAAAATCCTTCAATATTTGCCTCACCTAGGGGAAATGTCTCTTTCTAGAGATTGCAGAGGTGCAGAAGGATTGTACACTGGATTCTGAGAGAGGCACGTGAAATTATGGAGCTTCCAGGTTCCAAGGAAATATTGGCTTACAATATGAAATGGAAACTTTGCAGCCTTATTTTATTCATGACTTTTGTAAGAGTATCCATATTTGCCAAAGGAAACATTTGCCAGAAGTAAAACACACATAGGATGCATTACTCTTTCTTCCCACACATGGGGAAGTCATTAAAATTGAATCAGTTTGGCAGCTGGTAGCTCAGGTGCTCAGCAGCTGCTGAAGAAATCCTTTCTTTCTCTCTTTCTTTCTTTCTTTCTTTCTTTCTTTCTTTCTTTCTTTCTTTCTTTCTTTCTTTCTTTCTTTCTTTCTTTCTTTCTTTCTTTCTTTCTTTCTTTCTTTCTTTCCTGCTTTCCTTCTTCCTTTCTTTAATTAGTCACAAAGAACGTGAAAATGTTCCATTAAGTCCTGAGCCCATACAAAATTTATGGTTTTGGAATTTTAAACCAAGCCCTAAAATTCATTTTCCTTTGGCAGGAGGTAAAAAAAAACTCCTTTAAAAGGGAAAAAATAATGGCTATTTATGAATGTGTACACATGCAAAGCCAGCATAGGAAAGTATCCAGGAAGGGCCGCGTGATATGATGTCGCCCTGCTGGATAGTGGTGGATCAGGTTCCTGCCAATAGGACTGAGAGACTGAGCCGTGGAGAGAAGGGAGGTAGCAAACTTTCAGGTGGAAAGAACTTTCTGACCCCAAAGAACCAAGCTGACAGTGGGACACACAAAAGATGGACAGGGAGGAGAGTGGCAAGCACTCTCGGATGGCTGAGGCTTCAGTGGAGAAGTTGCTCTTGGAAGTGACTGATACCACCTGGGAGAAGATTTCGAACATCAAGGGAGAGGTTCACATTTACTCTGTCCGCAACAGAGAGCACACTAGTGCTCAGTAGTGTCATGCTTGGGTAGAATATTCTAGTAGCCTTGTTTCATGAAAACTGAAGAGAGAGAGGAGACTAGTTGTAAGGTCATCACAGTGACCTTTCAGCCTTCAATGGATGAGCAACTCCACACCATAGGCTACAATGAGGGAGCAGATTTAAGCAAGGTTGACCTAGAACTGGTAGGGTGGGAGTCACATTCGGCATGAATACAGGGTCGAGCATGTGTTCTTGACGCAGGTGGGCAGGGGAAGGTGGCCATTTATTAACAATCAGTGCTGAAAACGTGCAGCAGCTCTTGTCTTTTAACTTTTGTGGTGCTCGGCATAGCTGAGCATACAAAACATAGCATCAAACAACACTCCTGAAGACCCATGTTGCCCAGTATAACTCTCAAAATACAGTATGAGAGCCATCCTTGCAAATATAGAAACACATGGCTGTTTCTCTCTGCCAGTAAATCCTTCTGCTCTATACCGTTGTCAGGAAGATAAGATTATAATAAGCACATTTACATGGTTGTATAATAAATAGGAAGGTATTGATTCAGCACTGGATTCTAGTTGGGATAATGTCAGATGAAAATTCTTCACACTGTTGCACACTCCTGGTAGTGTTTTACTCCATACAGAACACCCAACTTGAGGGAAGCACCGTATGTTCCCTGAAAGGAGAAATGTGGTAAAGACAAGGACTCGGTGAGAACAATATCACTGCTGAATCACAACATAGGAGGAAATGGTAATCCTGCCAAAGCAGGTCTTTTGATATTAGGAAAATTACTGATATCGGGAGAGAAAAAAGACAGTGGTAGAAACAATTACCCTACTAATTATCAAAACTGCTTGTTCTAGACATTGAGGTTCTCACCTCCCCCCCCCAAAAAATGTCTATGGATCTGTTTTGGTAGCAATTGAAGGTTTTTGAGCAAAGAGAAACCTTGACTTTCTCAGTTCCCCCATTGAAACCCAGTCCTTTTACACACCGTGTAAATCACTGATTTGACAAAAGTACAAATAGTGAACACATGGCAGATTTACAAATACTGATGGCTGAGATTTGCATCAGACAACCTTGCTGATGTTGAACAAATAGACTGAACCTAATGATTCCTCCTTCCCCATAGTTTCACCATAAAGTTTATGGATATGCTCAATGATATAAACACATACATGCCTGGGAGGCCATGAAAGCCTATTTATTAAGCAAAAAATAATCTAGGCACAGCTTTAAGGCCTAAGTATGCTAATCCATTCAATCCTTTAACAGCCTTTTTAGAGAGATGCTACTATTATCCCTCTGTACAGATGAGGACAGTGGGCCACAAAGAAACCCCACCAATTCCCCCAGGTCAGATCTAGCAAGTCGAAGAGCTGAAACAAGGATCTGGGTGGTCTTTCTGTGAAGCATAAACACTATGCCTCAGCCCCTCTTCTTGTATGAATACTAAAACAACAGAAACAAAAAAAGCTCAGAATGTCCCTGGAGGCAGGATTTAGGAATAGGACTTAAAATTTATATAGCTTTTTAACTTACTTCCCTTCTAAACAAGGCATTAACACAAAAACTTAAGGAATTTCTGATAAACATTTGATGATATTATTTTAATCATCTTCAAAATGTCTCAGATATTTTGAATATAATTTTTATACTTTAGGATACATACAATCTTTGTTATCTTGGTCACACTATTTATGTCTTTCTGTGCTCAGTTTCCTAACCTGTAAATTGGGGAAATTCTCTACCTGCCCATTTGTACTAAGATCAAACCAGGTAAGGAATGCTCAGGAATCAGAACTTAGTTGTTTTTCAATACGTGGGATTTGAGGTTATTACAATAAGCCAATGGGGAACATAAAATTCAAAATTCTATTTTAGGTTGTATGGAAAAGCAAAAAATGAGAAAGAGAATAATGCCTGTGGTGAAGACACAGAAGGAAAGGCTGGCCTATTAATAGTGTTCAAATACAACACCAAGTTATCTTAGAGGCTTAAAGAGGTTTTTTTTGGTTTGTTTTTGTGTGTGTGTGCTTGTGTGTAAACACACATATATATAAGTAAAGTCATTTTAATTAAAGGACAAGTGAACACGGAAAGTTGTAGAACATTTTTTGACGATACTGAATATTATAATGTGATCCAAACAAAACTCCATGTGACATTTTTGAACTATAGTTTGCTTGGAGAGCTAGCTACTAATCATTCACACAGTTTCTGACATAGTATCTTCACTCAGCCAAAGATGCATAAAGAAATTGCCCTTGGCTTCATTAATGAGCAGGAAGAAGACAAGCTCCACACCAGGCATTGAACTCAAATGGGGTCTCTCTGGGTCATGAGAATTCATTCACATAGTCTGCAGGGAGGAAGATGGGCCCTATACTATGTAGTTTTAATAAGGTTTGGCATGGATTTGGAACAAATGACATATCAGACCAGACATTGGAAAGCAGAACTATGGTGTGTGTGATTACTGATAAATGTCAGAAATCTCTAAAAGTGAAAAAATAATGAACACTACATGAATAGGCTGGAATTTGAAGGAAATTTTTTCATTAAGCCAAGGAAATAGGAAAGAACATTGCAATAGATTAATATCTCCATATGTCTCATTTAAACTGCTGGTCTTTGTATTTATTTATTTTAAAGACTGGGGCTAGCTATTCTGCTAATGCAGTTCCCAAAGGCCTGGCTCAAGTGATCCTCCCACTTTAGCCTCCTGGGTAGCTGGAACTACAGGTGCCTGTGAATGTGCCTAGGACCTGTATATTACTTTTATTAATTGCAATTTGTTTGTTGATGAAAGTGGAGTGTTTATCATATAACTTCACAGAGTCTCGTTTTACTCCAAACATGATTATGTTGTCAATGAATGTGTTTCTCTAGCTCCTATAATTCCCACAACTCTGTAGTTACACCTCAACTTGTGAGTTGATTCAAGCAGAAAGGCATACCAAGAATTCAGCATAGGTGCTACTCTGTCATTCTAAGCACAGCAGATAACGGCTGGTATTGCATGAACCAAGCACCAATGATCTATACAATGAAAATCATTGTATAGACCTGTTATTTTATTAGAAATTGCCAGATTATGATATATATATATATATTTTTTGCTGTTTTTGGCTGGGGCTGGGTTTGAACTCACCACCTCTGGCATATGGGATTGGCCCACTACTCTTTTGCCATAGGCGCCACCCTGATATTCTTTTTAAAATTACTTTTTATTAAATCGTAACTTTGTAAATTGATGCATTTATGGGGTTTAGGGTAATGCTTTGATATACAATGTGAAATGCTTACATTGAACTAAGTAACACATCCATCACAATTATACTCATTTCTTAATAGTTTTGAAATATACCATTGCATCATGCACATTAGGTGAGGTCTCCACAAATACCTTCCCTACTCCCGTATCCCCCCTCCCCTCCCCTCTCTCTTCTCTTCCCTTCTACTTTCTGGACTATAGCTATGTTTTGCCATTCATATGAGTGTGTAGGTGATTGTATACTGATTTCATAGTAGTATTGAGTACATTGGATACTGTTTTTTCCATTCTTGAGATACTTTACTAAGAAGAATATATACCAGCTCCATCCAGGTAAACAAAAGATGTGAAGTTTCCACCTTTTTATGGCTGCATATTATTCCATGGTGTACATATATTACAATTTGTTAATCCATTTGTGGGTCAATGGGCATTTGGGCTGTTTCCATGTCATGGCTATTATGAATTGGGCTGCCATAAACATTCTGGTGCAAATGTTTTTGTTGTAAAATAATTTTTGATCATCTTGGTATATATCTAGTAGATGAATTGTAGGTTTGAATTGTAGGTCTACTTTTAGTTCTTGAGTGTTCTCCAAACTTCTTTTTAAAAAGGTCGTATTAGCTTGCATTCTGACCAGCAGTGTAGAAGTGTTACCTTCTCTCTGCATCCACACTAACAGCCATAGTTTTGGGATTTTTTAATGTGGGCTAATCTTACTGGAGTTAGATGATATCTCAAAGTGCATTTGATTTGCATTTCTCTGATAATTGAGGATTATGAGCATTTTTTCATGTATTTGTAGGTCATGCGCCTGTCTTCATCAAAGTCTCTTGTCCACATAGAAATGGAGTTATTTGTTCTTTTCTTATTGACTAGTTCGAGTTCTCTGTAGATTCTAGTTATCAGACCTTTGTTGGAAGCATAACCTGCAAAAATCCTCTCCCATTCTGAAGTTTGTCCATTTGCTTTACTTACTGCACTTTTTGACTGTGCAAAAGCTTTATAATTTGATCAGATCCCAGTAATGTATTTTTGGTATTGCTTCAATTGCCCCGGGGGTTCTCCTCATAAAATATTCTCCCACGCCAATTTCTTTACTTGTTTCCCCCACAGTCTCTTCTAGTATTTTTATAGTTTCATGTCTTAAGTTTAAATCTTGTATCCAGTGAGAATCAAGTTTTGTTAATGGTGAATGGTTGGGGTCCAGTTCCAATCTTCTACAGGTTGCCAGCCATTTCACCCAGCACCATTTTTTAAATTGGGAGTCTTTCACCTACTGAATATTTTTGATTGGCTTATCGAAGATCAAATGATGATAAGAAGCTGGGTTCATCTCTTGGTTCTTTATTCTGTTCCATAAATCTATCACTCTATTTTTGTGCAAGTACCAGGTCACTATAGATTTACAGTATAGCCTGAAGTCTGGTAATGTGATACCTCCTGATTTGTTCTTATTTCTGAGTAATGTATTTGCTATTTGAGGTTTTTTTCTGATTTCATGTAAAACGAAGTACTATTTTTTCAAGCTCTTTAAAGTATTGCAATGGTGCTTTAATAGGGATTACATTAAATCTGCTTTGAGTAGTATGGACATTTTAACAATGTTGCTTCTTCCTAGACATGAGCGTGGTATATTTTTCCATTTGTTAACATCTTCAGCTATTTCTTTTCTCAGAGTTTCATAGTTCTCTCTATAGAGATCTTTTCACATCTGTAGTCAGATATACTCCCAGATATTTCATCTTCTTTGGCACTATTGTAAAGGGGGATGGAGTCCTTGATTGTTTTTTCCCCTTGACTGTTATTGGTGTACATAAAAGCTACTGACTTGTAAGTATTGATTTTGTATCCTGAGATGCTGCTGTATTCCACTTCTAAGAGTTCAGTCTCCGGGATTTTCCAGGTATAGGATCATATCATCAGTGAAGAGTGAGAGTTTGATCTCCTCTGACCCTATTTGGATACCTTTGATTGCCTTCTTTTGCCTGATTGTGATGACTAAGCCTTCAATTACTATGTTGAATAGCAGTGGAGATTGGGCATCCTTGCCTCATTCCTGATCTGAGTGGAAATGTTTTCAATTTTACACCATTCAATATAATATTGGCTGTGGATTTGCTATAGATGGCCTCTTTCAATTTAAGAAATGTCCCTCTATGCCTATTTTCTTAAGTGTTCCGATCGTGAAAGGATGGTGGATATTATTAAAGGCTTTTTCTGCATCAATTGAGAGAATCATGTGGTCTTTGTTTTTTTAGTTTATTGATATGATGCATTATATTTATAGATTTGCATATGTTGAACCAACCCTGTGACTCTGGAATAAAACCAACTTGATCATAGTGTATAATTTTTTTTGATGTGTTGTTGAATTCTGTTTGCTAAGATCTTATTGAATATTTTTGCATTGATATTCATTAATGATATTGGTCTATAATTTTCTTTCTTTGATGGATCCTTTCCTGGTTTGGGTATCAGGTCGATATTTGCTTCATAGAATGTGTTGGGAAGTATTCTCTCTTTTTCTATGCTTTGGAAAACATTGTATTATATAATATACAATATACATAAGGTTTGATAAAATTTGAATGTGAAGCCCTCTGGTCCCAGACTTTTCTTTTTTGGGAGATTTCATATTGTTGATGGTATTTCAGTGATAGATATAGGTCTATTCAAGATTTCTAATTCTTTCTGGTTGAGTCTAGGAAGGTGGCATGCTTCCAGGTATTTGTCCATTTCTTTTAGATTTATGAAGATTTCTGGGAATAGAGATTTTTGTAGTAATCATTGAGGATTTTTTTAATTTCTTAAGTGTCGGTTGTTATTTCTCCTTTATAGTTTCTGATAGACAATGTTAGAAATTTTACTTTTATGTTTATGGGTAGGTTGGCCAAAGGATTATCAATTTTGTTAATCTTTTCAAAAAACCAAGTTTTTGCTTCTTTGATCTTCTGAATGATTCTTTTGTTTTCAATTTCATTTAATTCTGCCCTAATTGTTGTTATTTCTTTTCTTCTTCTGGGTCTGGGGTTGGAATGTTCTTCCTTTTCCAGTTGCTTGAGATGATCCATTAAGTTGTTGGCTTCCTCACTTTCTGTTTTCTTCATGAAGGGTTCCAATACAATAAATTTACCTCTTAGGACTGCCTTTGAAGTGTCCCACAGGTTTTGATAATTTGTGTCTTCATTAGCATTTTCTTCCAAAAATTTGATGATGTCCTTCTTAATCTCATCTTTGACCCAGCTATCATTCAGCCTAAGATTATTTAGTTTCCATGACTTTGTTCGAGTATGAGGATTCCTGTTGCTGTTGAGTTCCACTTTTATTCCATGCTGGTCTGAGAAGATACAAGGAATAATTTCTATATTTTTAAGTTTTCTGAGGTTAGACTTGTGTCCTAGGATGTGATCTATTTTGAAGGATGACCCATGGGCTTATTAGAAGAAGATATGTTCATTTTTATTGAGGTGAAATGTTCTGTAGAGGTTCGTAAAGTACATTTGTTCTAGGGTCAGGTTTAGGTCTAATATTTCTTTGTTTAGTTTCTTCTTGGAGGATCTATCCAAAACTGTCAAAAAGGTGCTTAAATCTCCAACTGTTATAGTGCAGGAAGATATCAAGTTGTTCATATTATTAGGGTCTGCTTTAGGAATTGAGGAGCATTCTGGTAGGGGTAATAAATGTTAATTATTGAAATCTCTTCATGTTGGATCTTTCCCTTAACAAATATGTAGTGATCTTCCTTATCTTTGAAAGATAAGTGCATTAATGTTAATTATTGAACTCTCTTCATGTTAAGGTGTTTCCCTTAATATGTAGTGTGAACTTCCTTATCCAAGCCAATTGGATCTGCTACTAAAAGTGCAACCCCTACTTTTTTCTGGTTTCCATTTGCCTATATTATACAACTCCATCCTTCACCCTGAGTCTATTTTTATCCTTTAAGTTAAGGTGAGATTCTTTTATACAACAGATATCTGTTCTCAGTTTATGTATCCAGTTAGCCAACCTGTGCCTCTTTAGAGGACAATTTAAATCATTCACATTAATTGAGCAAATTGATAAGCCTGGTTGTGTTTGGGGCGTCATGATTTTCAGATGCCCAGTGGACATTTTTAATCCTTTCACTATTGTGGAAGTTGGGTTTTGTTCAAAAATTTATGGGTGAGTTTACTTTGGAGGTAGAACATTGTGCTGGTCATTGTGGAGGATGAGTCTTAGAAGATCCTAATGAGCTGATTTAGTTATGGCTAATTTCTTCAACATGTCTATGTCATTAAAGTATTGGACTTCTCCATCACAAATGAAACTCAGTTTAGCTGGATACAGGACCCTGGGCTGGAAATTGTTTTCTTTTAGGAGACTGAAGGTGGATGGCCATCTTCTTCTAGCTTGAAACATTTTGGCTGAGAGATTTGCAGTCATTCTGATACTTCTCCCTTTGTAGGTGATGCTTTTCTTACATCTGGCTGCTTATAGAATTTTCTCCTTTGTCTTAACTTTGGCAAAGTTAATCACAATGTGTCTAGGAGATGCTTTATTTGTATTGTGTCTTACTGGGGTTCTGAAACTGTCTTCCATCTGAAGTTCTGTATCTCTTGCAATGCTTGGGAAATTCTCCTCCAATACCGCTTGGAGTAGAGCATCTGTACCTTTAGGGCCATCCTCTTCTCCTCCAGTAATTCCTATAACATGAATGTTTGATCGTTTGCAGTGTTCTCACAACTCTCTCAGGGAATGATCAGTTTTTGCTCTCCATTTTTCTGCCTCTTTGAGTGCTTGGGAATATTCAAAAGATTTGTCTTTAGTTTCAGAGATCTTTTCTTCTTCCTGGTCAACTCTATTACTGAGGGATTCTACTGTATTTTGGAGTTCCTCAACTAACTTCTTCATTTCCTTGAGCTTTGCTATCTCTTTTCTCATTATGTCCATATCTTTGGTGACTTGGGCTTTGGATGCATTAATTTCTTGAGATAATTTTAGGACTACTCTTTGGAATTCAATTTCGATCTTTTCTTCCATTCTATTGATCTTATTTGCAATCCATATTCTGAATTTGACTTCTGATATTGCTGCCATTTGTCTATGCATGGCATCTTCAGGTGTGTCTCCTTTGTCATTTCTTGGGGGATGGGGAGTGGAGACTCAGTCCATACAGTTGTCCGATTCTCCGCTCACAGGCCTAGTTGGAGCCAAGGGGCCACACCCCACCAACTAGTCTCCCGTCCACATCCAGCTAACTTCTACTTGCTAGACCAGTTGGAGTCAGGGGACCATGCCCCACCTTCCAGACTCAGTCCACTGCCTAGAAAGCCTCTGTTCGTAGGTTCTGTTGGAGTCAGGGCACTGACCCCACCCTCCAGTCTCAGCTACATCCAGCTAGCCTCTGTTTGTCAGACCAGTTGAAGTCAACTGCCTGGCAAGCCTCTGTTCATAGGCTCTGTTAGAGTCAAGGCACCACACCCTGCCCACTGTTCTCAGTCTTTGCTTGATAAGCCTCTGCTCACCAGCCCCACTGGAGACAGGGGACCACACCCTAGCCCTCAGGTTTTGGTTCATACCCAGTAAGCCACTGCTCAAAGGTTCTGTTGGAATCAGGGGACCATGCCCTTGCTCTCAGGTTTCAGTCCACACAGAGCCAGCCTCTGCTCATAGGCCCAGCAGGAGCTGGGTACCAGCCCTGTCTGCCGAACTCAGTCCACACAGGGCAACCACTCACTCACTGTGGGTGCCGTCAGAGCCAGGGGTTCTGCACCCCATTCCGCCAGACACAGCCCAAACTGAGGGTCAACACCACCACTGACTGGGCACAGTCATAACCAGGAGACAGCTCCTCCTCCCACCAAGTGTCCCTTTCTTCCCAAACCCTCTTTTTCCCCATTGGTCACAGATTCCATCCTGATGGTTGGCAGTTCACACTAAGCCCAGATGTCTCAGGACAAGACCATACACTCTGTGCTCTGCAGGGGGCAGAACTTCAGATCACCATGCAAGGGGGAAAGGTGGTTTGGGCGTTTTGAATTGTGGAGGAAAATATCTGTTCAATTTTATGCCTGGTGGGGTGGTGTCTAGGCTCATAAGTGGGAGCTCCTTGGAGAAAGAGACCAGGAGTTTAGCAGCTCTCTCCAGCAATGTAAAATGAGAAGTCTTTTATTCCCTGCTTATTCACAGATAGCTTGCAGCAGGCCTCCTGCTTGGGGGGAGGGGTCTCCCATCCTCTAGTCAATAGACTTTTTTTGTACCTGAAATTTGTTTTCTTGAAGGCTTTTCCTTGGAGTTACAGCTTGCCAAACTTCTTTCTTGGCTCAGATCCCCACCTTTGGCTTTAGAGAGTCCTATTCTGTCCAGTTTTTCTTCCTCTGCTAAGGATCCTCTGCCGAGAGTTGCTACCAGTCAGCCTTTTCCCCAGAATTCCTCCAAATTATGATATTCTAAATGTATTCTTCCTTAGCCATGAATTATGGAAATAGTTTTGTAATGAGAAATTAAACATTTGGCTATTTGGTTGTTCTGAGTGATAGAATTCAGAGGAAAAGCAGAACAAATTCTAGTTCTTTCCCCTTTTTTTCTGATTTTCACATTAATAATTTGAGTTCCTAGTATCCTCTCAAGGTGACATATATATTTATTTTGTGTATGAGTAAGTGTATGATGCTTTTCTGTCCATCATAGTCATCATCCTGAGCAATGCTTAACCTCATACCTTCTCTTCAAGTTGGCTTCTGAGTTTTTTTAACCTGATCCAAGCAGTCTTTATTGCTTCAGTCTTGGAATCAGGTTTAGTCAATAATTATTTAGAGTATATGGTCTAGGAATTAGGGGAGAAATATCTTTAAGCTCTAGTTGTTCAATTTGTTTTAGGCACTTAAATAATAGAGATGAAATGTAATGATTAGCAGATAGCCATGCAGACAGCCATTTCTTCTGACAAGGACACATATTTCCAAACTTGTAAAAGCAACATTTAGATATCAGTGTCACTTCTTTTTTTTTTTTTTTTTTTTTAATAATTTTATTGAATCATAATTATGTATATTGGTGCAATCACAGGGCACGATTCATATACATTCAGAAATATTTTGATCATACTGTTACAGATATCCTTCATGGCATTTCCATGATCACTATATAAAGACATTAATACTCTACCTTTAATAAGTTTCGCCAGTACCCTGCTAAGATGCAC